>APFE031368482.1:36830-80585 GCA_000404065.3 Pinus taeda
TATATATATATATGCTATTTTGTCTACATTTCTATGGTATTTTAATAATTTTTCTTTTCTAAATTAATTCAAGTTTTCAACTTTTTATAATAATTGCTTCAAATTGGTATTCATGTTGTTGTCGCCCCATGTCCGCTACAAAGGTTGTGATATGATTCACTTGTCGAATAATAGATTCCAAAGTCGGAGGAGCCATAGAAGGTGCATGAGCTAGCATGACCTTTTAGGCTATCTTGCTATCCAACTCCGCCTCATCTCCTCCCCCATCATCATCTCTCCTCGCTCTATCGCTACAAGCTGCCATTTCACCATGGATAGCACCCCCACGTCGGGCACGCCCTTGTTGACACAACATATCAGGAGAGAATTCCCAACGTCCACTATAGGCAAGGCACTTTCGCCTTAATTCCCAAACTCCATCGCTTGCAACGCCACCTCCCCCCAAGTCAACTCCTAAGAGAGCTACCACCACGCAGGCTAGAGAAACTTGAAAGCTCTTTTCCTTTTCAAAACTAGGCACCTTGGAATAAAGACCTAATCACAACACCTCTCTAAAATACCTAAAGGCATCTGCCAGAGGACAATTAAGCATAAAAAATAGATAAAACCAATCCAGGACAATAAACAATCACCAACAGAAACACTAACAGGGCCACACAACTAGATATAAACACCTAAACTCTTCACCTCATTCGGGCACTTCCAAACATCCCACCAGAATACAAATCAATACAAAAAAGTTTGCAAAAAGAACCTTTCACAACACACTACTTCCACTAGACACACAAACACGGACAAAGCTAGCTTTGTAGCTCGAACACCCAGATACTATAACAAAATTATTACAATGCAAATGGAGCACAAAAGTCGACTGGGCAAGAACTACAAGCCTCGACTTCATGAAACTAGCCACGCAAACCTAAGGATCATAAAAAGTTACCCATAAAATGGATGTGAATAGCTCCTTTAGGAAGCAATCCTTGGCAGGAGCAAGCTAGCAGAGTGTTGGCATTATGGCACAGGTGTTGTCCTTGATGGCAACTCACTCTGGTGACAGATCACAGATCAGGCTCTCAGAATGAAGGAAAAGGTATATACGCAGGTTCAACTTGATGAAGTCGCGTATATACGCGGGTTAGACCTTCAAAAGGTGCGTATGCGTATACACGCACTTTCACGCAAGAAAAAGCGCGTACATGTGGGAGAACTTATTTTTGGTCCATGATATTTAGTCCCTAGTATTTGAACCTATGGTTTTGGGCCATGGTATTTCGTCAGAAGTGTTGATCCCAAGTATTGGGTCCATGGTATTGATTGGTTATGGTTTTGGACTGTGGTATTGTGAAAGGCCTAAGACTATAAAAGAGGAAGGAGATCATTTTGTAAAGAATATGCTGAATGATTGAATATTTGAAAAAGCGCTAGATCTGGAATACTAATGATTGGGTTATGGTACAGATCTGGATCTGAATGAAGAAGGAACCTGAGCGCAAGGAGAAAGATATGTTCTATTGATGGGTCAAAATCTTAAGGCTTGAATAATAGTATCTTTGTATGATTTTGATCTGTTATTTGTGACGCATGCTTGATCTATAAATCTGGTAATCTGGATGAACTAATGTTTGAATGACTGAATTATCCTTTATAGATCTGTACGCAGGTTCAGTGAAGTGAAGTCACGTATACACGCTGGTTTTGTGAATAAAAACAGTGTATATGCAGGTTGGTCCAAACACAGAAGCGTATGCACGCAGGTTTCTGGTTGTTGAAATAGTGTACGTCTATTGAATTATGTTCTAGCTACTTCTGTTTATTGTTGCAGTGATCTGGGTTCAGAATTGGTGTGTGGATACTATTACAATGTTCTGGATATAGCTATCAGAGAAGTGTCTATTTGATTCAGTTTTAAGTGGTAAAAGGAGATTGTTGATGATTGATTGTTGTTCATGGATCCAGTCTGAAAATTTGTGAAACGTGGTCCCTGGAAGAAAATAGAAGGTTGTAGCCTTCTGCAAGTAGTAGCCTGCATGCTAGTATCCCAGCTAGTACAAGAGCTAAGGGGGTTGTAGCTCTCTTCCAGGAGAAGCTGGAGAATGAGAGAGGGTTGTAGCTCTCTGCAGGTAGCAGCCTGCGCACTGGTAAAGGACTGCACCAGTACAGAATCATTGTAAAAAGAAGTTTCTAATTAAAAGAAGATAGAGACGAATTGCAACAGGTGGTTTTCACCCACATTGAGTTTCCACCTTATATCTTGTGTTCTTGTGTGTGATTGTCTTCTACTCTGTTTTACTGTTCCTGGTTACTGTTTATATGGTTATGATGCACAGATTAATGATCAACATCTGTAGAATAAATTAAATTATAAGTCTGCATGGCATACGTGTGTTCCTTATCTGTAGTTGCGTATATACGTAGTTTTCTTTAACTGAAGTAGCGTATATGTTCTGGGTTTGAAAAAGAAATTATTGACGAAATAATATTGATTCACCCCGCCCCCCCCCTCAGTATTATTTCCAACACATAATTCTCCAAGTGCCAAAGCCGACCAAGTGCTTGGAGGTTTTGTCCTCACCCAAGGACTAGAGTCCCAAACTGTGACACACAGTCCCTCCCAACCAAATGAGTTTCCCTTCCTCCGCAACACAACTTCATTTCGCCCAGTGCAACACCATTGTTCTAGTATACACAAGAAGCTAGCCCATGTATATAGTGTGTATCCCTTTCCACTTCCTACAACTCCCATAACCAGCCAGGTGAAACGTCGGAGGAAGATAGACTGCCCAACTAACTCCTGCTAGCGACCAACGTTGAAGTTTCTAGACTTCCTCTGCTTCATACCCCACTTGTCATTTGTTGTTATAATGTACCAAACATCATTAACATGGGAGTACTCTCCCCAACCCATGACATATCAACATTACTGCATTCCACCAGCCCCCATCAGGGATTCATATGCATACACTTTATAAAGTGGAATTGTTTTTAATTTTAACATATCTTAATCATTTTAATATATTATGGAATTTTATATACCTAATAATTTTTTATTGAAATAAAAATATATTTCTTAATACCAAATTTATTAATAATCTTAATTATTCTTAATTGGGGGTGTAAAGCAGACGATGACAAGGTGTTTTGTTAAAGCACTATGTGGTGAAAAGCTCACCAGTATCGTGAAGAGGTGTTATGTTAAGGCACTCAGTGGTGAAAACGTCACTATTTGGAATCTTTGTGGGCAAAATCCAGCCATGCTAAGAGTTGTTGGTGTGGTCCAGATTGGGTGTGATGCTCGGGTGATTTTGACGGCTTAGATGCCCTTGGGTCGTGGCTACTGGAGCCAATTTGAGGGAATGTACACCTTGAGCCTTATTACAATGGACCAAAGATGTTTCCTTGTAGGATTTGAAACCATCTGGAGGGGATAACATCCCATTTTGTCAATCACTTGGCCATCCCATGAGGAGGCATTTCTTTTTAACAATTAACAAAGGCATGAAGGTTAGATATCTTAGATCACAAGCAATTTTTAAGAGAGTCTGAATTTTGGTAAAAGAATGAACTACAATATTGAATGTTTCCTAGACGACATATCAACAAATTGGCATATTCCAAGCCAATTTATCAACCAATTAGGAAAAAGCTAAAGGGGAATTGTTTTTAATTAACTGAGAACTTGTCAACCAACCAATTCCATAATTTTGAGGGTCTCAATCCTCCTACATGACATATATTTATATAAATGGATATTTTGGATGGTTTTGAAATTGTATATCATGAACAATAAGATATTACAACTCACTGGCACAATAGAAATTATCTACTTATGCAATTCATCTATTTACATTTTTTTTTTGTCAAGTAAGAGTTGATCCTTCAATTAACCGAACAAAGATTACATATGGAACATGTCTTTACAAGTGTAAATACCAAAAAAATACAGACTAGTATAAGAACAATCATAAAACCGGGACAACTAAACCAATAATCTTACAATCATACCTCCCAAAGCCCCCTGGGCAAAACCTTAAAGAACATATTTTCGAACTCTCCGCAATTTCACTCATGCTCCCCAAAACTTAACCCTCAAAATCCACCATTGATCAAACTTTCCATTGGACGGTTGAAAAAACTCCCATCTATCGAGATTCACCGTCTATCTTTCCTTCAATCAGATGGTAGATAAACATTCCGATCACCCAAGTTGCACGGTGAATTTGCGTCGTTGATCAAAACCCATTTGATTAGACAGTCCACAAGTCATTGTTGCATAAACTTACTCAGACATTACCTACTTTTTTGAACCTGATATAGAATAAAACCATGGTCTAAAAAGATATCGGGTCCACTCAACCCCTTAACTACCAAACACATTGAAGCTCGATATCCATTCGATATCGAAGGTCAACAGAGTCAATGGTCTGCGGCTCAACAAAAAGCACACTTTTTAACCCTACCACCACACCCACTGAGCATGTTATTTATGCTACAACGTAAGCATTGACTATGGGATCTACGGTTAGGATTCGCTCCGGCTCTTGACTTATGATCTTTCCCACTCATTATTCATGATCTGCTCGTCTTCCTTCTTCTCATTATTCATGATCTGGAAGCACTCTTTATCTTTGGTTGCCTGTCTATGACAATCTTCCAACAGTTTTCTAGAGGGTATAGACTCCCAATCATACCCGATATAATTCTCCTTGCATATCACGCCTTCATTCTCCAGACGAGTAGCTAACATATTGGATTTTCTGTGCACATGAACAAAATTGACTATTCTCAAGGCTATCAAGTGGGAGTGAATGCACTGGAAGACCTGCGAGAGCCTCCAATGTTTCGACACTTTTCCAGGTACCATTCCATTGCACATTTTCTTGGCCGCATTAATGATCAATTTTGAGTCAACTTCTATGATGGCGTTGTGTAAATTTAACTCAATCAGGGTTTCCATGCTCTGTTCTAAGGCCATGAGCTCTACCATGTTATTAATGGCAATCCCCAAATGACTGTGGAAGTTTATTCTCCCCTGCTCGTCTCTTATGACACCTCCAAATCCAACCATCCCTGGGTTGCCCTTAGAGGCCCCGTCTATATTTATTTTCAAAAAACCATGAGGAGGAGGCTACTAGATATCTTTACCAGCAGTTTTTTTGCTCACGCCCTTAACAGTGCCAAGGGGAACCAGAGAATGTAGACCCAACTGCCTCAGAATGAGAGCCTCTTGCGCTGAAGGGGGGTCCTCAGGAATTTTCCACATAAGGGCTCCAACAGTGTCTTTGATTTGTCGTAGAATTTGGCCAATGATATTCTGGGTCGAGCCGGTTTTGTTCTTGAAAATCCTGCCATTGCGTTCTTTCCAGACATCCCAGAAAATAAAGCCTGGAACCAGAGTCCAAGCTTTGTTAATGATTTCATTACTTGAGAAGTCTTTCATCGAATTCTTCAATGTGTTGGTGATTCTAAGTCTGTCTCTGTCAATTTGCTTGAAGACTGAGGCCACCCAATCCCACAATGCAGTGGTAAAGGGGCAGTGGTTTAGTAAATGCTCCGTCGTTTCATCCTGTAATCCACATAGATGGAATTTGGATGGGCCAACAAAACCTCTTTTCAGAAGATTCTCCCAAGTGAGAATCTTCTTTTGGTATACTAACCACATAAATAACTTGACTTTCATCCATTGCGGGTTCCTCCAAAGGTTATTCCAAACCTAGTCAAGGTTTGGATAATCTAGACCTAGGGTCATGTGTTTAGCTTCCTTAAGGTTAAAAGTGCCTTCATTGTTTCGGCCCCATCTCAGTTGGTCAGACAAGGAAGACACTAAAATCTTCATCCTTTCCAAGTCTAGAGCCAGGGAATCTACCTGTGTTTTCAAAGGACTCTCTTCACTATAACCTAGATTCTTCCACATTCGCCATTTGCCATTATCTCTTACCTGATCCCAAAATTCACTTACCATGATTAGACCTTTGTTATCAGTGTCATTTTTTGAGAGCCGTTAGTTCTTCTTTAAACAAATTTGGTTCCTGTAAAGATTGGAAACAAATGCAAAAACAGTAAGGGAATTTATATCATGAACCTGTAAACAATTTCCTGAAAATCTTACAAAAATCAACTAACAGAACTACTGAGATACCTACCTGTGCTCTGTGGTTGAAGATGCCTCTGGCTGCGCTGCTACAATTACCAAAAGACCGAATCCACCCAGCCAAACTGAGCAGAACCTGACTACTCAATCCAGTAAGCTTCTTAACACAAGCCAATTGTTCCCCCATGCCCAAAACCTCATATCAACTCAAGCTCTTCCTATGGATGATTTCCATACATGTTGTTCCTTCTCCTTCCCATTTCTTCCCTCTGTTTTTCTCCCCTTTCCCAAATCCCTATTCCGTAGTTTTATTCTGTTATTTGGCGGTGGTCGCTCTTCCATCTGCAGCCCACTGCTCAGCCTGTTGATGACACGCTCCTCCCTTATGTATTCCTCCATTATCTCTTTTAAGGTCATGGATGTATATGATTTATGTTTTGAAATCATATCCTATTTTTATTAAAATATTCTTTTAATATAAATATTGTATTGTATATATCACATTATGATTTAATATATTTCACATTAAACATTATAAACGTTATGATTTAATATATCACATTGTTTTGTTTATATATTATTTTTAATATAACATTATAACTTTATACTTAGAGCTCCTTTAATTAATTTATTATATATATTTTTAAAAAATTATTTTATTAATTTATATATATTTTTTTTTATCAATAATTTTGGAATTATATAATTTTATATAGTCCTCTTTTAAGATTTACCCATACATTAAGCAATATTGATGAATGAGTAAAACCACTATTCAAAGAAGTGTCATAGTATTTATCATTTATAGTTAATTTAGTATATAATACTAGTGCAGTGTATGCGACACATGCATATGTAGCTATCATATGTATGTATCGTATGCCCACTATTATTCTTGTGTTCTTTATATTTATAGATGGGTTATTACATACACTCCCCCTTCAGAAAACTTCGTCCCGAAGTTAGGGTTTTATATTATCTGATTACTTATGATAGCAATTAGTACATTCTTAGGATTGTAAACTGAGGTTAAATTCTTATTTAATATAAGGATACTATAAAATTGGTGTTTTGAATATTTTAGGTTTATGATTTTAATGGTCATGCCTCGCCCTAACTAGGTTCCCAAGCTATTCTAAAATCATCATATCCTTCTTAATCTCTTCCGCTCCCATCCTATCCGTCCTCTACTGGAGTATGCTATGGCGTCAGTTTTACTGACCTAACCATTCATAAGCTCTAAAGGTGACAACATCAATTATACCGACCCGATTCCCAATAGGCATCTGACAGTCATCATCACACGTCTAGGGGAGCGTAATTCGCACAGTCCTCTCATGACTCTAGGGTTCGGAGGATAAACGGTGGGCAACAACTCCACCCCTCCCAGTGGAATTAGGGTTAATACCCTATCATAGAATCTTTTCGAGCCTTAATTGTTCTGAGGTTCTGCCATCACGTGGTCATTTTGGTAACTGTTTATTATCTACAATCATACACTTATCCATGCATTTATAAAAATGTGCATTAGCATATTCAAAATAACTTATGTATAATTCACATATGTCAACTACAGTATAACATATTTTGTCATATTCTATTCATGTCATTGACTTTCATTTAAAATGTAATTATTCTTTGATTTCTATTCCATCAATCATATTGTCATGTATAAATAAAACATATTTATAATATCTTAATTCCTATCAAAAGTAAAATCATTTAATTGTCTTAAACTTTATTTTGACAACTATAATCTAGTAATATCAATAACATATTTCGTTTTGGTATCAATGTACCAACATAAATTAAACATGTATTATGTCATAAAAATTCACATTTATATATTGTCTTTCAAAATGATTCTGAGTCTCTGATTTGCAGTGAAGTAAATATATACTAAACATAGTTTAAAGTTCTTCAAAACTAACACAAATTAGGGTATTTTTGACATATGTCCTTTGTATTTTCCCAAGTAGCTGATCCAGGACTACTTGTCCCATTGGACCTTAACTTGGTCTACGAGGCGATTCTTGAGCTATCGAACCCTACGTTTTAGTATACGTAATGGTTTGACCGATACGATTCCCTCGTCCGATACCTGCAATTCCTTCCATTGAAGGTTATGAGATTGATTAGCTATATAACGTCTTAATACAGATATGTGAAATACATTATGAATTTTATGCAAGTGAGGTGGCAGGGCAAGATAATAGGCGACAAGTCCAACTCTTTCCATGACTTTAAATGGTCCAATAAATCGGGGTGACAATTTTGTCCCTTTTTCGAATCAAATAGTACTTTTATTTAGTTTGATGTGGATGAAAACCTGATCCCCAACTTCATACTTCCTATCAGTTCTGTGAGGATATTCATAACTCTTTTGTCTATCCTATGCTTCTTTTAATCGTTGTCTAATTTGTCTTACCTGCTCTTCCATTTCTTGGATTAATTCTGGTCCTATTATCACTCGATCTTCTAACGTGTCCCAACTTAACGGTGTTTTGCAAGGTCTGCCGTCTAATGCTTCAAATGGAGGCATTCCAATCGAACTGTGGTAACTGTTATTGTATGCGAATTCGACTAAGGGTAAGTACTTTTCCCAGTGTGATTACGGATCCATAACATACATTCTCCACATGTCTTCAAGTACTTGATTTACCCTTTCTGTTTGCCCATCGGTTTCAGGATGATAAGCTGTGCTTAAATTTAGTTGAGTTCCTAAGGCTGACTGCATGCAAGTCCAGAATTTTGAAGTGAATCGTGAATCTCTATCGGATATAATCTTCTTAGGTATTCCATGAAATCTGATAATTTCATTTATGAATACTTGAGCTACGTCAACAACTTCGTAAGTATCTCTTACGGGAATGAAATGTGCGCTTTTTGTTAACTTATCCACTACTACCAGAATGGCATTGTGTCTCTGAGAAGTAAGAGGTTGTTCAGTGATGAAATCCATAGAAATGATCTCCCATTTGGTCATAGGAATGTTGTGAGGTTGCAAAAGACCCGCTGGATAACAATGATCTGCTTTTACTTGTTGACATTCCAAACATTTTGCAACAAATTGGGCAATATCACATTTCATGCTTGACCAGAATGAGAGTTTCTTAGTATCCGAATACATTTTCTTTACTCTAGAATGTGCACAATATACTGCTATGTGGGCTTCCCTAAGGATAGTGTCTTGAAGATCCTTATTATCAAAAATATACATCCTTCCATGGAATCGTAAGATTTCGTCATTTTCTAGTTCATATCCTTCAAATTTAGATTCTTTTGGCTTCTTACCCTCAAGACTAGATCTCACCTTTAAATACTAGCTATCTTTTATGAGATATTCCAATACTCGTTGTCTTAAGTCTACTGTAATAGGTATGAGAGAAAATATCTGAGGTCTTCTGCTTAAAGCATCTGCTACTACATTTTTTTTCCCTTAATATATGATATTCCAAAGTCATATTCATTTAGGAATTCACTCCATCGCCTTTGTCTGGCATTTAAGTCTCTTTGGGTGAACAAATATTGTTGACTTTGATGGTCACTTTTAAGTGTAAATCTTTGTCCCACTAGATAATGTCTCCAGGTCTTTAAAGCTAGTACTACAGAGGCTAACTCTAAATCGTGAGTAGCATAGAGTTCTTCATGAGGTTTTAACTTTCTGGAGGCATATGCTATCACTCCTCTATCCTGCATCAATACTGCACCCAGCCCTTGTTTGGATGCATCAGTACATACCGTAAAATCTTTGTCCATATCAGGGACTCTTAGGATTGGTGCATTGGTGAGTAGTCTTTTGAGTTCAGAGAATGCTTTATTACATTCCTCAGTCCATTCATACTTAACACCTTTACGCTGAAGGGTTGTAATTGGCTTTGCAATTTTGGAGAATCCCTCCACAAATCTTTGGTAGTAACCGGCTAAACCCATAAAGCTTCGTACTTCATGTGCGTTTTTCGGTATTGGCCATTCCATAATTGCTTTTACTTTCTGAAGGTCTACTAAAATCCCTTCACCTGATATGATACGACCGAAGTAATGAATCTTTTCCTAAAAGAATGAGCATTTGGATAATTTTCCATACAACTGATGTTTTCTAAGGCAAGACAATACTATCCGTAAATGATCTTCATGCTCTTTCTTATTCTTGGAATAGATGAGAATATCATCTAAAAAGACTTGTACAAATTGATCAATATATTTGCGGAAAACACTGTTCATAAGATTCATGAATACTGCTGGTGCATTTTTTAATCCAAATGGTACCACAGTAAATTCATAATGTCCAAAACGTGTCCAGAATGCAGTCTTAGAAATATCGTTTTTAGAAATCCTTAGCTGTTGATAGCCTGATCGAAGATCAATTTTTGAAAAAACAACAGCTCCTTTCATTTGATCGAAAATATTATCAATTCGAGGCATAGGATATCGATTCTTTACTATAGCTTGATTTAAGTCTCAATAATCTATGCATAATCTTAAGGATCCATTTTTCTTCTTGACAAAAATTACAGGAACACCCCAAGGTGATATACTGGGTCGAATATGTCCTATATCCAATAGTTCCTTCAATTGAATTTGCAATTCTTGAAGTTCTGGAACTGTCATTCTATAAAGCGTTTTAGAGATTGGTTGAGTACCAGGTTTCAATTCAATAGTCAAATCCAGCTCTCTTACAGGGGGTAAACCTAGTAGTTCCTTTGGAAATACATCCGGAAATTCGGTTAACACTGGATATTGTTCTAGGGATGGCGCTTTTTCTTTGCTTACTTCTTGAATTACATATGTCTGACAACCTTTCCTTAAACAACGCTTCATTTTCATTGCTGATATGTAGCGTAAAGATACTTTTCTTTTGATTCCTTGAATTTGGATTGCTTCTCTTTCATCATTTATACCTAGAATTCTTTTCCCATAACAATTTACCCAAGCTTGATGAGATTCTAGGCAATCCGTACCTATGATAAGATCATAAGTTCCTAAGGTTGTGACATAAATTTTCAGTTTAGTCGTACAGACCCCTAGGTCAATTTTGCATTGATCCACACTTAAGCCCATGGATTGGAGTTCTCCTGAGGCCATTTCCACTTGTTTGAAATCATTTTGTCTGCGAGCTACCAACCCACATTTGTTTAATGCATATTAGGAAATGAAACTATCTGTGGCACCGGTATCAAATAAGATTTTTGGTTTTATACCATTGATAATACCTGAAGATTCCACTACAGTGAATTGATGTGCTGTTTGGTCGTTGCTGACTACTACATGAATTCTATGATTACCTTGATTATTTGATATTGGTTCGTTTCCAATCCTATGCAATATATTTGACGAAGCTTCTGGACAATCACGTTGAAAATGCGGTCCTCCACATTCCCAACAATTAAGCTGCGTTGATCCTCCTAAATCAGGACGTGAATTTGTAGATAAAGAGCTTCGTCCTCTCATGTTGATTCCTCTCGAATTTCTTCCTCTACTGGCAGTTCCACGAGATGTCCATGGATTGGTGTTTGATGATTCCGCAGCTATAGTGTTCACTACGATGGGAGCTATTTTTCCTACATTTCTTGGAATAAATCTCTTATTGTAAAGTGGCCTCGAGCTACCTCCTCTGAAGAAATTTCGGGAAGTCTTTTCTGGAAATCTTGATTGTAAAGGCTCTGTTGGCCCTACATATTTTTTGATTCCTAGGTGCTCTTTTGCATAACGACCACATTCTACCACCTCAGCTACTGATGATGGTTTCCACATGCTCACCAAGGCTCTGATGCGAGGATTTAACCCAAATATGAAGCGTTCAACTTAACGTTCATCAAAATCTAAGTAGTGAATGTATTTTATAAGCTCCATAAATCTTATCTCATATTCTTCCACTGTTTTATTACCCTGAACTAATGTATGGAAGGCTCTAACTTGCTGTTGTTGAAAGTATGGAGGTAAATACTTTGCGCATAATTTTTCCTCGAGCAATTCCCAAGGGACATTATTCGATGTAAGGTGCAGTTGTTTTTCTAGATTTCCCCACCAAATCAAGGCACTTTCCTTTAATTGAAATACAACAATTTTTGTTTTTGCAGAAGAAGAATATTCCCTTAATCTAAAACATCTATTCATTCCTTCTAACCATGCCTCAATGCGTCACTTGCTTGATCTCCTGAAAATTCTGGGAGTTTAATTTTTTGAAGCTCCCTAGAAATATCTTCTTTTAATCTTTGGTGCTCAAAATTCTTTGGTTCCGCTAAACTGGTAGCTAAGGGTTGAAGTTCTTCTTTGGTCTTAGCCTTAGTTGATTCTTTTAATGTCTCCAATAAGGCTTCCAATGAGTTCATTATCACGGTCAACTCTGGTGTTGACGCGATTGGTGTTGATAATGGTCTTGGTGGAGACGATGATGATAGTGGTGGCGATGGGGATGATGATGGCGACGGTGGCGGCATTAATGACGGCGATGCTACTCGATCACGTCATCATCACTCATATGCCTTTACCATTGTAATGTTTCTTGTGTACATAATAAAATTCTATAAAAATTTGAGGTAGACATTCGAATTTAAAATATAGTTTTCTTTTGCAATTTCACATTCATAAACGGGTATAGTTTTTTTTTATATTTTTATTTGCTAGGCAGATCTTACTGGTACTGAGGTCAATGAGGGTGATCTTGCGACCTCCTTGTCCTAAAGCAGAGTATTCTATCCTAATATGAAATAATGCAGAAGTGTATGATTATTAATGCCTAAGGTAGGTCATCCAAAATTAATTACTAAGTAACATCCACAAACTTAAATATTTAAATATTAAATATCTCTTTATAATGAATATCATCAACACACCCATCACGCCTCTAACTATTACCTTTAAAGAAGGACACACATAGTTACAATGTTGAATATGTTACTTAAATGTATACTACTGGAATATCAATTATAACAATTTATTTTTTTAAATAAATATAAGGGTCAAACTTTAATAGAACCAAGTAATTTAGATAGTACCAATTTAAACAAAATATCATATTTATTTATCTAACATAGTATTTACATTATTTTATTCTTCTTATCAAATTTTGATTTATAATTAATTAAACAATATCATTTACTTTGAACTACAACTAATATAAAAACAACGAATATTTAACAAGCCATTAATAGTACGAGTCTATCCCATACAATATACCATACAGGTTAGACCCAGATAAAATTGTATCTTGGTACGCTGTAAAAAGCATTACAAAAGATTTTAGTTCACATGAGTACAACGTAAAGAGCTTATGCACCTGGTAAGTTGTGTTAGGTTTGTAGTTTTCCTAAATGTGAAGGGAGTGTTAACGCATGGTCGACATTGGGGTTTGTCAGGCATGACTATCCAAGCTCATAATACATTACATCAATGACGTCCATAGTCGACGGAGACATGTCCTTTTCATTCGAATTCACCTTGATCATTGTTGCAGTCAATGAGACATATGGTGCTCGAGACTAGGCTCTCTGATACCACAGGTTGAAATGTGTAACATTATAAGATGTTATGTGTCACATACCACATGGTGTTACTCCATCTACCTTCCACGTAGCATCGATACTGCCACCAGAATGGGAAATTCAAACAACTACTCTTATGCTCCGTGTGTTCCACTTACTATAATTGTATTCAGGTTATGGGAGATGAATTTAACTGTGCATTTAGGGGAAATACGCTCATTGATGCCACAATAGTCTCTGGCCCTCGATTGTGAATAAAAGTGTCAATATATTCCAAAAACCATTGAGCATCCTTATGTCAATCACACGGAAGCTACAACGGTCTTGAGGCAGAGGGCCGAGATGACACTCCCGCTGCTATCGCCGCAACGTTGCTGACAAGCTGGCCATTGCTCGAGGTATCCAAGACAATATTACCGTAGTTTTTGTGGATTTACAGAGACACAGATGCCATCAGAGCAGATGACTTATTCATTCCTTAATATGTATTTCTTGGTACGATATTGTTTTTAAACACAACGTCTTTATTGGTGTTAGTATTATTATGTATGAAGATCTGGCAAATTTCTAGTTTTCAAATACAAATTTAAATGTACAAACTGTTAACAGCTGTAGGATTTCTTTTCTCGATATGATGCATAGCTAGAGTTTCTTGTTTCGATTTGGTTAGATTGTATGCTCTAGAACCCTATCACATCACATGCCCTCAGAACTTTCACCTGTGGACGGGAAGGAGTATCTAAATGAAGATAAAAATGAGAGGTTTGCGCTCAGCCCTCCCACAGATGTCCCTTTGCGAGAGAAAGTGCATGAAGATGAGAACTCGGGTTTCCATGTGGAGGGGAGGTACAGTAAGAATAGCAGGGAACTCATGGAATCAAGTCTTGGCTCCAGATATCTTCATACAGACCAGAAATTGCAATAGTGGGACACTAGAGACACAAGTTTGTTTTCCATAGTTAGATATGATATTTTAAGTGGCAAATCAGTGGATAATATTTCTCTGCATTTTCCCCATCTACTTTCTGATTCAGTGAGCTCATGGGATCAAGTTCAATCCAAGGAACGATCAAGAAACACAGGTGTGGAGTATTCTAGTATGGACCACACAGTTGATGCACAGAGGAGGGCATCTGGAAATTATATAGGGAGATTATCTGAGAATGATTTCGAGGCTAGATTTGACAGGTATGGAAGCTTTAGCAGTTATTATAATCATGTTGCAGAAGCCCATAATCATCTGGAAGACCACTTAGGCAGTTTAGTTGAGTGGAAGCCTTTAAAATGGGTACGTTCTGGAAATTTGTCATCTTGCAGTTCAATATTTGGTAGGTTAGGTAGTTTTAAAGAGCCTAGGGGAGAGATACAATCATCATGATATACATGGAAAACTATTTACACATCATTCCACTTTGAGTACGCTATTGTGCAGTAGCCATCAACCTAAGCAATGAAACAATCCTCTGTTGTTCGGTCAACCAAGTCCAATGACAATCTAAAAGCCAATAGTGAGCCTGAACATCACTAGATTCTGAATTATGCAATGTTTTGGAAAATTGTTATTTTGCTAAGATATTTTATACAGCTATATACTTGCCGGATAGATAGTGGTAGAACTGGAACCTTGCATCAAGCGGTTAGAACAGAAAGTAGTGTTGATATTTGAGAAATTGTTCTTCAATTTTGATTCTGGACCTCCTAATGCTTTGTATTATCTTGCTATATAAGGAATAACTTACTTTCTATAATTCGAATACAGGCAGGGCAGGGCAGTGAAGAATTTACAGACAGTATTCAAGTCAAAATTCAGGAAAACGCAAGTGTGTTTTAATAATTTGAGGTCGAAGGATTAAAGCCTCTGATACCAAATGTAAAGACCGGAAACAAATGCAAAAACAGTGAGGGAATTTATATCATGAACTTGTAAACAATTTCCTGAAAATCTTACAAAAATCAACTAACAGAACTACTGAGATACCTACCTATGCTTTGTGGTTGAAGATGCCTTTGGCTGTGCTGCTACAGTTACCAAAAGACCGAATCCACCAGCCAAACTGAGCAGAATCTGGCTGCTCAATCTAATAAGCTTCTTAACAGAAGCCGATTGTTCCCTCGTGCCCAGAACCTCAGATCAACTCAAGCTTTTTTTGTGGATGATTTCCGTACATGTTGTTCCTCCTCCTTCCCATTTCTTCCCTCTATTTTTCTCCCCTTTCCCAAGTCCTTGCCCCGTGGTTTTATTCTGTTGTTTGGCAGTGGTCGCTCTTCCGTTTGCATCCCACCGCTCAGCCTGTTGATGACATGCTCCTCCCTTACGTATTCCTCCGTTATCTCTTTTAAGGTCGTGGATGTCTATGATTTATGTTTTGAAATCATATTCTCTTTTTATTAAAATATTATTTTAATATAAAATATTATATCGTATATATCACATTATGATTTAATATATCATATTGTTTTGTTATATATATTTCTCTAATATAACATTATAACTTTATAATTAGAGCTCCTTTTAATTAATTTCTTATATAATATTTTTTAAAAATTTATTTTATTAATTTATTAATATAATTTATTTTATCAATAATCTAGAATATATAATTTATATAGTCCTCTTTTAAGATTTACCCATACTTTAAGCAATATTGATGAATGAGTAGAACCTCTATTCAAAGAAGTGTCATGGTATTTATCATTTATAGTTAATTTAGTATATAATAATAGTGCGGTGTATGCAACACATGCATATGTAGCTATCATATGTATGTATCGTATGCCCGCTATTATTCTTGTGTTCTTTATATTTATAGATGGGTTGTTACAATTCTTGCTGCCAATTATCCTTCCAAAACCATGCAAGGTTCCTAACTCTGATCTCCTAGAAACTATGCTTTTGGACAATGCCTCTATTCTCCCAAGCAAGGTTCCAAATGTGGGAGCCCTTGATGTGCCCTGACATTCTGATATGATCCCTCTCCTGCCAATTCTTTGCATATTTCTGCTTCCAAAGATTTGCCCAAGGGGTTGTTGATTTAGCCACCTCCACCAAAGTGTTGCTCCCGAAACTCTGCTGAGGATTTCAGGGTCATGAAGCCCCAAACCTCCTTGGGCCTTAGGTTTGCAAAGCTTGTCCCAAGCTACCAACACCCACTTCTTTTTCTCTTCCCCTTTACCCCAAAGAAAATCTCGTTGAATACTCTTGATTTGTTGTATAACACCTTTGGGAGTAGGGAGGGCTGAAAGCATGAACATGGGTATAGCCTATGGAACAACCTTTGTAAGCACAAAACGCCTCGCTAGGTTCAAAGACCTGTAGGTCCATTTCCTAACTTTATCCTAAATTTTATTGGTGACCGATTCCCACACTCCTTTACTCAGAGGTTTGTCAGTAAGAGGCATTCCAAGGTACTTGGAAGGTAACTGAGCCCTTTGAAATCCCAGAATTCTGGTGAGGTTCCTTTGAATAGAAATGTTAGTATTGAAAAAAAAAAATTTGATTTGTCAAGGCTTACCTTTGTACCAGCCACCAAAGCAAAGTCGTTCAGGATTTGTCTGAAAGCTTTGGCTTCTTTGACCGTAGGAATGCCCTGCAGCATTGTATCATCCACAAATTGTTGATGAGTAGAGGCATCTCCATTCGGGGTAAGTTTCAAACCTTGGATTCTTCCTTCACCATTTACTATTTTTATTGCTCTGCCAAGTCCTTCCATCATGAAAACAAAAAGGAAGGGGGAGAGCGGATCCCCTTGTCTAAGACCCCTAGAAGGTATAAAGGTTCTAGATGGAGATCCGTTAAGCAGAATTGAGAAGCTAACCGAGGATACGAGGGCCATAACCCATCTTATCCAGTTGTGGTAGAAACCATAAGCTCTTAGCACTTCCTTGATGTAAGCCCAACTTATCTTATCATAAGATTTTGCTAGGTCGAGCTGCATTATCATACCAGCTTGCTTCTTGCTCTTAAGAGAGTGAACCACCTCATGTGCTTGTAGGATGTTATTGAGAATCTGTATTCCTTCCACAAAACCAGTTTGCTCCTTTGAAACAAGAGCAGGAAGAAGAGGCTTTAGTCTGTTAGCAATCACTTTGCATATAATTTTGTACACCACATTACATAAAGCTATGGGTCTAAATCTATCTGGTGTCATGGATTTTTGCTGCTTTGGAATCAAAGCTATGAAAGAGGCATTAAGAGTTTTCAACACAGTTTTGGATCTTCTAGAGTCTTCTGCAATCGCAAGGATATCTTGTTTGACTGTTTTCCAACAAGCTTTGAAGAAATCCACATTGAAACCATCAGGACCAGGAGCTTTCCCATTTTTCATCTCATTGATGACCTCACTAACCTCCTCTTCAAACACTGGCATGTTAAGATTATGGTTGTCTTCCTTGGTTACAAGTTTAGGAATGAACTTTGTGAATTTGTTAATGAACCGAGATCTGCCAAAAAAAGGCTCCTCTGCTATGCTACAAGAGTGATGAACTAGGACAGATTCTATTTTTATGTGTGAGACAAGCTCTTTCCCTTGAGAATCTTTGAGTTTGGAATTTTTCTTATGAGATCTGTGGTCCAAAGTTGATCTATGAAAAAACATTGTGTTTCTCTCTCCTTCTCTAATCCACTGCACCCTTGATTTCTGTCTCTAAAATCTCCTCTTGCAAGCATCGATCCTCCCATTTGTTATGCAGAGAATCAGCCTGAATTTTCCTTTCCTCGGTAAAGCCCTCTCGGAGGTTGATCTGATTAATCTCTTGGATTTTCTTCTCAACTTCTTTTTTGGCTTTAAAATATTGCCAAACTCTTGTTTATTCCAATCTTTAAGCCTAGATTTGATGTGCTTGAGTCTCTGCTGCAGTATGAACATTTTAGTGCCTTGAACGGGCCTATCTTCCGTCCACCATTTGTCAATGTTGCTGGTGAAGTCAAGGTGAGAGAGCCAGATATTTTCAAACCTAAAGGGTCTATTCCTTGGTATACCCATAAAAGTAGCTTCCATCTGGACAAGCCAGTGGTCTGAGCCTCCGAAGGGAAGGATTAAAGCTGACATTTCAAGGCCTTTGATAAGGAGTTCTTCTGAGATTATGAATCTGTCTAATTTAGAGGAAACTTGAGAAGCTCCTCCTCTTTTATTATTCCAAGTAAAAATGCCATTTGTTGTTTCTGTGTCCACTAGCCCCATGTTATTCATGAAGTTTTGGAAGGCAATGGAGTCCTTGCCTATTTTCCTTGTACCTCCTTTTTTTTTTGTAAGAGATCTGATCATGTTGAAATCCCCTGCCAAAATCCAAGGCATCTTAGGATGTCTCTCTCTCAGTTCCTCAAGGGATGTGAGAAGCTTTAGTTTGTCTTCTAGTTTTTGAGGGTTATAGACATTAGTGATCATGTAGATCTCCTTATCCCCCAAAGGTTGAATCATCATCGATAGATAATTCCTAGAAGCTTTAGCATCCAGGATTCCAAGTTTTTGAGGATCCCATAGAGTGAGAATCCCCCCCGCTGAGTTATTTGCTTTTACCTCTAGATACTCATGCTTGATTAACCATTTGTTGTGTATCTCTTTGATCTTGTCCATAGTGCATTTTGTTTCCTGAATAAAAATCATATCTATTTTTTCTTCTTTTATTCAACTACTAAAATTTCTTTGTTTCCTTTTACTTCCTAGACCCCTAATGTTCCAGGTTGTATCCTTCATTACGAAAGGTTTGTAAAGGAGTAACTGGTAAGATCCTTCATCTTACCTGAGTTAATCATAAGTTTTCCACATTCGCACAACAGCTCATTCTGTTTCTTCCTTCCTCTTTTCGTACTCAGGTTCTTTGAAGAAGAAAGCATCGGTGTATCCTCCATAGTTTTCACTCCCCTGCTCTCCTGGCTATCATGGTTTCTTTTGACTCAAGAGCTCTTTGTTTGTGATCTCCAGAGGAAGAACTATTGAACCCTGTCAAACTCCGCTTTTGGCAGAGAGTCAACCCCTTTGGCGATTCCCTGCTCCAAAAAGTTTTCTAGATCTAAATTCTCCCTCTCTAGAATCTCCTGCAACTCATGATCTTCCGTTCCTACCTCACTTGGAGTCATCTCGTGGTCCCTGCTAAGCTCCATCATATTTGGCAAATCATCCCTTTGTTTTCTATTTTCTGGTATCTCCTCCATGTTAGCGTCCCCTTCCTTCTCCTTGTGAATATTCTCTGATTCCTGGTTTGTCCCATTGTTTGCAACTTCTTCTTCTAAGATCTTGAAACTATTGTGGTTCGTGTGTCTGTCTTTAGTACTTTTCTTTTGGTACCTCTTGCCTCCTTTCCCTTTACCCCCTACCTTAGTAAAACCCTCGGGATCCTTTCCTATGGTGGCTTTTGTGTTACTCTCTAGTTGGTTCAAAGGGAAATCCCTGTATAGGTGCCCGTGTTCATGGCACTTCCCGTGTTCATGGCACTTGCAACACCTGAATGGGACGTGTTCATAGTCTACAGTTTGCACCCATTCTTCGTCATACACTTCCAAAATGATTTCATCCGGAAGTGCCCCAGATAAGTCCATTTCCACACATATCTGGGAAAAGGAGGTGTATTTTCCTCTTAGAGTAGTATCTGAGATTTTTATAAAATTCCCTAGCTTGTTACCAATAACCTTTAGAGATTATGGCAGTGAATAATCTAAAAGAAGGGAGTAGAGTCTTATCTATACCAATACTGAAGTGAAAGTCTCTCGTTTTGGGACAAATTTCATTATCCATGGTCTCATGTAAAGGCCCGCGGACGCGTAAAAATAGGGTCCTCCTTTGAACACTCTGTCTTTGTCCTCTAGGCTTGCAAACACTGCTATGAAGAAACCCTTGGACCCAAGGTGACCGTTAATTTTCCCCTTTGGTTTCTAGTGGTTCCTTATCCATGCTTGCAAAGCCTTCTTCATCGGCCAGATCCCCATGAATTTACAGATAACAACATATTTCGCCATGTGGTCTCTGTGCACCTGCAACGCTAGGTCACTTAAAACGACTCGAGGAATAGTGGTCGCCTTGGGTTTACATGCCCCTGATATTTTCATGGGAGCAACTTTCTGACTGCTACCCTCTGTCTTCTTCTCCTTACTTTGTTCCTCATGGTTCTCTTCCTGCTCTTGAGGTCCGATGGTTTCCGATGTTTCATTATTCATAATCTTTGTTGCCACTTCCACTGGTTTCTTAAAACGATGGGCACCAACTCCCTTGCTTCTATCCACAACTACTTGACTGTAGGAGGGAGCCGAACTCCCTCCTCCTCGCCCTGCCATGGTAACCAACTACACAAACCCTGATATTAAAAGCTAGCGTGGTCCCTTCTAGGAAATAAAAAGTCCGACCATATGTTGAAGAAAATTCACAATCAAGAATACAGATCATTAACATGCATCCCTATTTACATTTACTATAATCTTTTATCTAAATAAAATAAAATTCACCAACTTTTATTAAAAAAATAATTCAATTTAATCTATAACCAAAAATTAAAAAAATAATAATCTTGTTATTTTACTTATTTCTAATTTATTTTTTATTTTGTAAAAGGTATCTAAAACAAATTAGAGATCTTCTCTTTGTAGTTACAATAACATCACAAATCCATACCATACGAAAATTAACAAAGAGCCTATTGAGTAGTTTAATTATTGAACTTTGAAAATAATGAAACAATGTTGAAATTTGCATGAAAAAATATTATAGTCTGATGTACTCTTTATTCCTAAATATTTGATTCACATCTTTACTTACTTTAATATATATATATATATATATATATATATATATATATATATATATATATATATATATATATATATATATATATATATAATATTTATTTCTATATGTTATTTTGTCTACATTTCTCTGGTATTTCGATAAATTTTCTTGTCTAAATTAATTTAATTTTTTAACTTCTTATAATAATTGCTTCAACCTGGTATTTGTGTTGTTGTCGCTCGATGCCCACTACAAAGGCTGTGATATGACTCACTTGTCGAGTAATAGATTCCAAAGTCGAAGGAGCCATAGAAGGTGTAAGAGTTGGCATGACCTCCTCAACTATCTCGCCATTTAGCTCCGCCTCATCTCATCCCCCATTATCATCTCTCCTCGCTTTATTGTTGCGAGCTTCCATTTCACTGCAGATAGCCCCTCCACGTTGAGCACACCCTTGTTGACACAACATGTCAGGAGGGAATTCCCAACGTCCGCTCTAGACAAGACACTCTTGCCTTATTCCCAAACTCCACTGCGTGCAACCCCACGTCCCCCCAAGTCAACTCCTGAGAGAGCTACCACCATGCAGGCTAGAGAAACTTGAAAGCTCTTTTCCTTTTCAGAACGAGGCATCTTGGAAGAAAGACCCAATCACAACACCTCTCCAAAATACCCAAAGGCCTCTACTAGAGGACAATTAAGCACAAAAGTATAGATAAAACCAGTGCATGGAAACAAACTATCACCAACAGAAACACTGATAGGGCCATATAAACACTTAAACTCTTCACCTCATTCAGGGACTTCCAAACATCCACCAGAATACAGATTAATAATTTTTTTTTTGCAAAAACAACCTTGGACAACATACTACTTCCACTAGACACATAACCACGCACAAAGCTAACTTTGTAGTCGAACACCCGGATACCATAACGAAATTATTGTAATGCGAATGGAGCACAAAAGTCGACTGGGCAAGAAATACAAACCTTGACTTCACAAAACTAGCCACACAAACCCAAGATCACAAAAACTTACCCATAAAATGGATGGGAATAACTCCTTTAGGAAGCAGTCCTCAGTAGGAGCAAGCTAGCAGAATTCTCCAAGCGCCAAAGCTGACCAAGTGCCTAGAGGTTTCAGCCTCACCCAAGGACCAAGGTCCCAAACTGTGACAAATAATCCTTCCCAACCAAACGAGTTTCACTTCCTACACAACACAACTTCATTTTTCCCAGTGCAACTCCATTGCTCTAACATACACAGGAAGCTAGCATGTGCATATAGTGTGTATCCCTTGCCACGTCCTACAACTCCCATAACCAGCCAGGCAAAATGATGGAGGAAGACAGACGAGTCATCTAACTCCCACTCGCGACCAACCTTGAATTTTCCATACTTCCTCTACCTCATACCCTACTTTTCATTTGATGTTATAATGTCCCAAACATCGTTAATGCCAGAGTAATCTCCCCAACCCTTGACATATCAACATTATTGCACTCTGCTCCTGCCCCAACCCCCCCACCCTCCCCCCCCCCATCGGGGATTCATGTGCATACACTTTATAAAGTAGAATTGTTTTAATTTTAACATATCTTAATCATTTTAACCTGTTAAGGAATTTTATATACTTAATAATTTTTTATTGAAATAAAAAATAATTTCTTAATACCAAATTTATTGATAATCTTAATTATTCTTAGGCGTGTAAAGCAGATGATGACAAGGTGTTTTTTTAAAGCACTCTGTGGTGAAAAGCTCACCGATATGGTGACAAGGTGTTTTGTTAAGGTACCATGTGGTAAAAAGGTCATTGGTTGGAATCTCTGTGGGCAAAATCCAGCCATGCTAAGAGTTCTTGGTGTGGTCCAGACTAGGTGTGATCCTCGGGTGATTTTGACGGCTTAGACGCCCCTAGGTCATGACTACTGAAGCCAATTTAAGGGAATGTACACCTTGAGCCTTATTACAATGGACCAAAGACGTTCCCTTGTAGGATTTGAAACCATCTGGAGGGGATAACATCCCATTGCATCAATCACTTGGTCATCCCATGAGGAGGCAATTCTTTTTAGCAATTAACAAAGGCATGAAGGTTAGATATCTTAGATTAGAAGTCATTTTTAAGAGAGTTTGAATTTTGGTAAAAAAATGAACTACAAGATTGAATGTTTCCTAAACAACAAATCGACAAATTGGCATATTCCAAGCTAATCTATACACTAATTAGAAAAAAGCTAAAGGGGAATTGTTTTTAATTAAATGAAAACTTGTCAACCAACCAATTCCTTAATTTTGAGGGTCTCAATGCTCCTTCTACATATGATATATATTTATATAAATGAATATTTTGGATGGTTTTGAAATTCTAGATCACAAACAAAATAAAATGGACCAACTTTTATTAAAAAAAATCAATTTAATCTATAACAAAAAATTTAAAAAATAATAATCTTGTTAATCACATTATTAGGATTTGGCCGACGTTTCGAACCAACTACTGTGATCCATCCTCAGGACAAGGTGAAGAATCAATCGATCTTAAGGAATAAATAGCATGGATGCATCATTGCCCAAATTTAGCTGTTGAAAATTAGCCGTTGGTAAATTAGTTAATAATGTAAGTAAAATATTATTTAAAAAATAGTTTTTAAATAAATATATAATATTTTAATAGATAACTCTTTACCTCGAATTTCTAAATAATATTTTTTCTTAACATTATTAAATAATTAATTATTAAAATATTGGTATAAAATACTTTATATTTATTTATTCCTAACTGCTAGTTTTTAACTAAATATAATTATTTTAATAAATAACTCCTTACTTCTAATTTTCAAATAATATTTTACTTATCTTATTAACTAATTTACCAATGGCTAACTTTCAATGACTAATTCTACACAGTGATGCATCCATGTTATTTATTCCTTAAGATCGATTGGTTCTTCACCTTTTCCCGAGGATGGACCACATTAGTTGGTTTGAACCTCGACCAAATCCTAATAATGTGATTAATCTGAAAGACATCTATCTACATTATGGATCACAAAAGTCTTAGATCTAACAATAATCTTGTTATTTTACTTATTTCTAATTTATTTTTTATTTTGTAAAAAATATCTAAAACATATTAGAAATCTTCTCTTTTTAGTTACAATAACATCCCAAATTCACACCATACAAAAATTAACAAAAAGCCTATTGAGTAGTTTAATTATTGAATTATGAAAAATATGAAATAATGGTGAAATTTGCAATTATAGTCTTGTGTACTCTTTATGCCTAAATATTTGATTCACATCTTTCCTTACTTTAATATTAAATTTATAATATAATATATATATATATATATATATATATATATATATAATATAAATATATATATATATATATATATATATATATATTAATTTATTTCTATATGTTTTTTTTTACCGGTTAAAAAGTCTGCATTATACTATCAGAGGAAACTTGAGTACAAAATTCTTCTTCCATGGCCTTGTCCTAATATGCTAGCTAGGCTTTGACACCTGAGAGCAAGGGAGAAGTTGATTACAAGCACCATTTACATTTATTTCCGTTAGGCCTGAAGGCCATACCATACTAACATCAAAACTAAAATACATAACCAAGAAAAGACACCTCTCAAGGAGGTTGGTTTGGTGGCAAAGTAGGGGTGGAACAAAGATGGCAGCTCATTCATGCATATGGAAGTTAATGTGCTCAACTCGCTCTTCCATGGAGCGAAGATGCTTGTTCGTGCGGCGATGGTGGCGACACATACTTTTCAGATTATCCAAAATATCTAGAATGAGTTGTATATGGTGCAGTTGATTAGCGATTTGAGTCTAGGGTGGCTAGAGAAACAATTCATCTTGGGGAGTAGGTCAATGAACTATCCACTATTGCTACAGAGTCCTGACTTGTATCTGAAGAGGATTGGTTGTCAGAATCATTGGCTTGATGACCTTCAGGGCGAGGAGCCCCTCCCCCACGCCATAGACGACCCCTTTGACAGGGCATAGTATCGAATTGAAAATGGCTAACCTGAACCGTGTGCATGGGCCCGAGCCCCCAAGGCTATTCGTTGGACTTGTAGAGGGCGCTAAAAGGCAAGAAAAACCAAATAGGATTAGGCAGGGGAGAAGGAAAATCAATACTGGAAATTACCACTACGAACCCAAGGATGTAGACTATCAAGCGCTTGCTATCTTTTATGCCACCTCCCAACCTCTGCACACAAACATTGCTCCAAAGGAGAGCAGTAAGAGTTTCTCGAAACTTCGACCACGAGGAGCAGCGAGAGACCAAGAGACTGAGCACTAGAATGTCAACACCCCTAGAGTTATTTTAAGGTTGCCCCTCTCCCAATTCCTGGCAGAAAGAGAGCCACAACCAAGACAAGAAACCAGAGATGAGGAGGCAAGCACTGCGGTCGCAGAGCTTATCCTCGACTGTCAGCAATGTACCCGGATCCCATGGGCCGCCCCAGAGAGGAGGCACACCGCAGGCCAACTCAAACCATTCCTCCTCCCCTTCGTCAGCCTAGAGCCATGCATGTTGTTGGTGCTCCAGATCCTGACACTCCAATACACAATACGCCAAACCTTCATCGCCCACTGCAATTCACTGTGCAGAACCTCAACGAATATAGGGTTTATAATACCGACGGCTGTGAACGAAGAGTCTGCATGCCAGGTAGTAACACTCATGCCTACCACCAAAATGAAATTTAAACATTTGGCCTTGAGTGCGTGGATACCAGATGTACATCGTATGTCGACCTATTCACCCGTCTATCCATCGATCTGTTACCCTTTCTCCATGTTATTCTATCTACATTTCTAAATTATTTTAACAATTTTTCTCGTCTAAATTCATTCAAATTTTCAGCTTTTTATAATAACTATTACTACTCTTATAATAATAAATAATAATTTGCAATGAAATTTCACCTTATTTAAAATTTGTATTATTATTATTATTTTTCTCATTATTACTTTATTTCATCCATAATTATTTGATCAAAGGAAATTGATTCTTTTCAAATACAAAATCCTCGTTAATTTTAAACAATAACTTCCAAGTACAAAATACATTTTCCTAATTACATAATTTTACTTTAACCATCCATCTTTACAATCAAACTTAACCCAGTCTTAAAATATAAGAAAGTGTTCCCTGACTTACTAACAACTACCATGTACTTGACCAATCAACCAATATAGGTGCTTCATAATCTTGCAATTACGTTGAAGCAGATTACCCACCTACAGATAAGTATAATACAAAGATAGACATTAGGAAAGAGTGAGGTTTAATTTTCGGTGGCTCAAACCAACGGGAGTGTACCTCAGCGGACCACGTTCGATTCCCAGCGGTAGCATTAAGATGCAGGCACCACTTGGAAGCAGACTTGCGATGAAGTTTTTATCAATATATGTTTTTTATAACTATTTTTTTTCTGTTTGGGAACATTGACCCACAACACCATGGGGTAACGAGATACAAACATTTGATTTGGAAATTTTTGCATGAGTAGCACATGGAATAATGTGAGTTGGTAGACCTGATGGTAGTCGGGAAGAAAGGCTCTGCAAAAATAAGGCACCCCTTTTGTCCGAATCAAACACAGTTCTGCCGCAAGTGAAATATACGAAGTCGCTCATCACTAGAGAGTTCGTAGATTCAGTTTCAGGAAAAACATTTGAAACCATCGATCCTCGCATGTTCGGTTATGCAAGAAGCGATAGGTTTTGCAGCGCTGTTTCTTTCGAAATCTTAGAGTCTGCGTACAGTTCTTGGCAAAAGTCCCAGATCTGGATATGCGCAGGGGGGTTGGATTCAAAGTCTATGTACACCCTTTCTTTTCTCGCCCAAATCCACAGATCTGATTATGGGTCGACTGATGGGTTGTAGACAATGCGTTTTTTTTTTTGGGACAGGTTACGCCCCCTGCAATAGCGAATCCACGATTAAGCCAGGGTTATGGGTTGCATGCAGAGAAAAAATCCATCAGTTATTGGCTTGTTTAAACGGAACCCCCAACCATTATTGGAAAAATCTTAAGGGTCCGGGGTGACAGATAAGAAAAATTCCCGAAATATTACAGATATCCCTGCTTCATTACAAAGTTTGATTTTTTTCGGGAAAGTGCTGCAGGATGAAATCACTTTGAAAAACTATGGTATCCAAAGGAACTCTACCATTATCCAGAATTTAAGACTACAAGGAGGTGCCCGAAGAGAAGTACACCAACTAGATCATCTTCAACACACAAGGGTCCAGCATTGTCCAAGGATGCATTAAGAGGGAAAGCTACCACATGGGACAAACAAAACCAAAATCTAACAATCCCAAGTCGATACATTGTAGGAAAAATGGAAAAAGGCCCAAATTTGTCCATAGAATTACTAGAAGTGTTCTCTTTACTATTTTACAAGTAAAAGCTATCATTTGTCGATTTAATGGTTTCTGGCCCAAATTTGAAGACCTAAATGAGTGGATCTACCTCAAATTGACCAGAGATTGCGGTATTTATCTATGTGCAAAATTTTTTTTGCAGTTCAGTGTGATGCTCAAAAAGACTTTAATCATGTCATAAATGAAGGATCATGGTTTGGGGGAAGGGCGGGTCTCTTCTTAACCCCATGGTTTCTCGGTTTTGATGCAAACTCAATCATGGTTACAAAAATGTCGGTTGGGGTAAGGCTACATAACCTTCCGTTCCTTTTTTGGCACCACTAGGTCCTAGAAGGCATTGGAAACTCTTTGGGAAGGTTCCTAAAGATGGATCAAAAAAGAATGGGCAAAGGGATCTTCACTTTCACCTGTATTTGTGTGGAGATGGATTTAAGAAAAAGCCTTCTAGATTGTATTCACCTGACACATCAAGACTTCAAGTGGACATAGTTTGTAGATTTCGAAAACACTGCATTTATATGTCGTGTTTTCCATCAAATAGGGCACTTGTAGAACACATGCAAACAAGCAAAGAAAAAAACAAAGAAGAGACTGCAAAAGCAAAAAGGATGGAAATTCCCAGAAACCCCATCATCAAATGACGAGAATGAAGAAATGGGTGAGCCCCAACAACACTTGGAGACACAAAATCAACAAGGCTCTCAAGAGGAGGGAGAAGAGAAGGAGGAGGAATAAAACATGCAAGCAGAGAAACCAAATAACTCCAAATAACTTAGCAGTAGTTCCAATCATTGGGAACCAAAACAAGGGAAAGAACAACAATCATTGCACAAGGGGAACTAATCGATCTCGTGTATTTGAGAGCTCAGACTCAGATAAAGAAGTATCAAATATTACAAGAAATAATGAGTTGGAAATTGTTACAACTACTCCATCTCTTGGGGTCTAGCAGAAAGTCCAAAAGAAAAAAAAGGCAAAAAAAGAAAGGTCGAGTTTATTTGGCAATTTGTATTTTTTTTCTCTTTTTTTTTTGGTAGCTTTGCTACTATGTGTGTATCAAGCACATACACTGGTCCCTTGGAACAACTCCTGAATGCTTTGTGCATCTACTCTATGTAACTTTTTATTTTCATTAATAGAAAGTTGTTGATTTTTTCCTTCGAAAAAAAAACACATGAAATAATGTGCTTTAAATATGCTATGAAATATACTATAAATAGACATTATAAACATTCTTGAAACAAGTGGAAACCATGATACATTATTCAAAAAATTTAGTTGTTTAAAAGTTTTGGAACTTTGATTCACCTACTAAAAATTGTGGTGTATGTTTTTCGTCTATTCATTCCCTTGGAAGTAACAAGGTGTATACAACGAATAACTAGAATTAAGAAAAATAATCAATTTCCTTTAACAAAGTCGATATCTAAGAAAAAAATCTATTTTCTTTTAACAAAATCAAACAATATCATGTAATTAATGTTATCTAAAACTCCACTAATTGAATTTAATTCAAAATAAATAAATCTAACAAAAATGAAAGAGATTTGCATTTAAAGAGATTTTTCTAAGTATCAAAAGGGTTGGATCTCAACTATTCTTTGATCCTCTTGATATTTAATACATCCAGGGTTAAAATGGATCTAGATTGGTTTATTAAAATGACATGCTTTAAAGATAGAGAGTATTTCATTTTCTTCTCTCATGTCAAATAATAACACCTAACCCTCATCTTCATCTTCTCATTCTAGTTGTGAATTAAACTTAGGTTAGCATAAATCTTCGCTATTGTTAGAGGTGGTTCTTAGGATGATTAGGTCATTGTTAACCAATAGGAAAATCTCACATGAATAACATCAAGAGATGAAAAATGGTTTGAAAGGGAATCATTGAAAATGCTAGTACCATTCTTGATTGTCACATCATACAATGACTACCTCCTTCATTGCCACTAAGATAATGAAGTTTTAATGGTGTAATGTCCCTAGCATGTTCAAGTAGCCATGACATCCAAGGATATAAATTTGAAGTAATATTGTGATGTTAGAAACACTCGAGCGTATGGAAATATACTACTAGAAAAAGAATGGAATTTAATTAGGTGTTAAATGAGCCAAGGTAGCTTGGTCAAGAATAGAGGAAAAATATACCTGATGTATCAATGCTTTTGATTGTGCTATGATATGCATTGATAGCTTGAAGAGTGACATTTGAATGATCATTTTTTTGTTTAATTCATTTGTAGAGTTTGAGTATCCCATGATAGCAAAGTATTCTTGTTGTAACCATGTAGTCCCATAGATTGCAATTTTATTAGTAAGCATATAGAATGTAAACTCAATATCAATCATGTGGATTGCAAACTCAATAATAATTCTATAGTATATGAACTCTATTTTGTAGAAATAACTAAGTAGTAGTTTATGTTGAGTTTTGAAATGATTATTGAATCTTGATATGATGGAACAAATTTGAACATATGGTTAAAACAACACGTTGGAAGGTAGTAGGGGAATTTGCACTAATTCAAATGGAAGAACAATATAAGAAAATGTACCTCAAGGGGATGTAAATTTCATTTTGTCTTCATCTTCTGGCTTGATTTGAATTTGGTCATATCTATTGAATCAATCATGAAAGGGGAATTATTTATTTCTAGATAATGCATCAATACATGGTCAGAGGATGAGATTCCACATATTTTGAATGCAATCTAAGTGACTTGGGCTTTGAAGGTGAGAGATGTTCATGATATATCGAGTTCATGGAAAATGCATCATTTGAGCTTTGTAGGAGATAGAAGACAAGATAGCCTAATTGTTTGACATAATGACAATTTTGTTAACATGGACATGCCTAACTCCATTGGAGTCCAAAGAAGACATGTTCTTCTAAGAAAGAAGGGTTGGGGCAAAGAAGTGATAAGGGGAATTTTTTGAAATTTTGTTAACTATGGAAGAGTTGCATAGGAAGGGATGGATATTGCGAAGAGATCGCATAGAGGCTCGACAGATTGATGCTCGACAAACTGTGTAGAGGCTCGAAACACTGATGCTCGACAGGGATGTATGACGAAGACTATGCAATAACTATTTTGTTCTCCAACTAACAAAGTATCTTCCAACAATATAAGGTAGTTAGATATGGGATGAGGTGGTATATTCAACAAGGGATGGTGCGACAAACAATTGAAGTTAGCACGTACGAGGATAACTCAACTAGGTGAGTTGATAGGATGAATTGGAAAAATATTCCTCGAGCCGGATCTAGACGACCTTCACTATAAAGAGGATAACTATTGTTGATCAAGGATTCTTAGTTTTCTGTTCAATTCTTTGTTACTATTCTTTTCTAAGAGTTTTCTTGTTGAGTATTCTATTATTCTGGTGTTCTGTTATTTGAGTACTTTGTACTCTGTTCAATTTTGTGTATTGTTTGATGAGTATCTTAGCTCTAATGAGGAATTCTATGGTGGATCTTTGACTTGATATCTTTTTGTAAATATTGTATGGGTTTGGATTTTATAGTGTTGGCGAGAGGTATAAACTATATTTTATTTCCAATTTTGTTGTTGGAGACCTGAATTGGATGTATATTTTTCTACTACGGGTTAATATAAATATGTGATCATCAAGAGCTTTGTCTTAGACTCATGTCTATATTGTTTAATTACTCTATGTCGATGGTGAATACCATGGATGGGATCCGAGTTTGCGTGAATTTTGGTTTGTGTTACTGTAATTACTTCATTTGGTGTACATAACTATGTTGGTGTATAATGAATGAACCTTATTTATGTTATTTCATGTCGAAGCTATTATTGTGCATAGGCTATGAAGAGCTATCAGGGAACAAAGTTTTTATATAAATTGTGTGTTATGTGCGACCAATGTTGAATATAATATCTGAATTTTTTAATGTGCACAATAAGGGTTGGCATTGCATGTTTGTATAATGGGATTGTCTGCAACAGATAATAGTTGTGATAGCCCGGGTTGGGTCATTGCAAACCACAACCACCTCTTATGCCCTTTTCTTCCTGCATAACCTACGCAGGTTCTGTTAACCCATAACATACCTTAAGTGAAACCTCATCTGCTTGCAGAGACTGACAATGTCGATATCCATGGGAGTTTTTTGGAAATCTCCTAAACCCTGGGTATTTTTCCCCACTAAGCACCAACAAATGGTTTTGTTGTTGGGACCTGAAGTTTTGTGGTAGCCAAAAGGGGATGTCTAGGCCTAGCCAAGAGGAGATTGAAAATTGGTGCGACCAGAAAAGATATGAGTTTGAGGTAGGGATACTTGAGCTTTGAGTTTCACAAGATGTATTTCGTAGATTTCCCCATCATATTATGGGAGTGGCTTAGACGCCAGGTAGAGCGATGAGTAATGAAACCCCGACGAGAACCGTACCATTTGAAACTTGAGTTGTTGCGCAGAGTGAACACTGTAAGTAATTATGTTTCTAGAGTAGTGGATTTTTGGTTGACTAGCATAAGAGAAAGGTATATTGTAGGGTTTGCAATAGAATCTACTTAACCTTTTGATGTAGTAGAGCGGTATTTCTTCATAGAACCACGAGGCAGATATCTAAGAACGATGTTGACCTTGATTAAAATGTTGTTGTGCGATAAGGGGATAATGTTGCTAGACTCCGACACCATGAGAGACTAAAACCATGAGTGATGTAGGGAACCAAGGGGTTGATCTGGGGATGGCTTGACACAAAGAAAAGGACATCAGGTGAAAGGAGCGGTAGCAATACATAGAAGCGTGTAGTAAGCGAGTTGAGGACCTAGAGGAAAAGTAGGAAAGGATGCTGAGAAAGAGAACAATGTTGGGGTATGTAACTAATTTGGTGAGAGAGGATGAATTGTAGAGGGAGTGGAGATCTCCCAAATGGTGAAGAAGTTCCACTAGTGTGTTAATTTCAGAAGTAGAGGAGGCTTGCTCATTATCGTTGAGAGTGGGTGAGGCGAGCAACGCAGTGGGATTTCTACATAGTGGGACCAAGTATGTTTGTGGTCCAGATACAGGAAGAGGACTGTGGAAAAACATATCTCTCACAGAAGGATAACAAGGAGGTTTGTTGCGCAAAACCAGAGCATACAGGTTGGGGGAAGTTTAGGTTTCCATGAGGACAAAGAAGAAGAGAGTAGTGTGGGGTGCAGAGGAGGAGTTTTGCATCGTGAGTGGAGTGGAATTCCATGAAGAGAGTCCTCCACCTAGAGTCGAGGAGAAGGATGTCGTGATGGACGAGAAGAAGGGGAAGTGTGACATCCAAGTATTGGTGGGGAAGGAATAGGGGAGGATGAAGAGCAACTCGACGAGAAGGATCCAATGTACCTTATCATCTAAGTAATAACCGTCCCTTGGATCAAATCAATGACCATATGCACACCTTTTGAACTAGAGATAAGTTATTATTTGTAAGGTTGATTTTTGTCAATTATCGATATTGAGACAATGTGCCTGTTGTGTGTGGAGCATGATTGTTCGGAGGTCCTTGTTTTAGCCGAATGTATACCCCAGGAAGTTTGTACACCCCTCCACGCGGGGGGGGGTGTGGGGGGGACTTGTTCCCCCCACGAGGGTTCAGGGGGGCCGATCCCCCCAGGCTAGGGGGTCCGTGGGCCAGCGGTCCCCTGGCGGGGGTTTCGTGGGTAGTGCCCCCGAAGCTAAAAATAGATGTAAAATTGTCTTGTAAAAGTATAGTAATTTCTAGTCAATTTGGGTCGTTCATTAGGCGGATGATCTGACGGTAGAACTTATGTTTAGTTTAGGGTTTTTGCCCTAGAAGGCAACCCTTCTCTTTGTATGAGGGCATTGTATTTGAGGCTGTGTAATAGATGTGTATTCTCCGAGCAAGAAACAGAGAGGTGAGACTGTGAGAGAAAACAGAGGATATTACAACGGATCTACTATAGGTTGTGTCTCTTCATTTTGCTGGATAATAGAAAGGAAGGACTGGTTGTTCGGGGTGCACGTAGCCTAAACTGGGTGAACCACGTAAATCTGTGTCTCTCTAGTTTTATGCGTTTTCTGTGTTTATATTTCTGCAATATTTTATGTGTTCCATTACTCCGTAATATATAATTTTCTAACAACTAGTATCATAGCCATAGGTCTATTTGGCTAATAAACTCGCAGGAAAGAAGGGTTCCTCGTTCGAGTGGGAGCAATGGCGGAAGATGGTAAGTTTAGGGTTGAGAAATTTAACGGCCAAAACTTCTCACTGTGGAAGAGGCAGATGGAAGATTATCTGTATCAGAAAGATCTATACCTACCATTGGGCAGAAAAACAAAGATGTCGACGGGTATGACATATGAAGAATGGAACCTTCTCAATAGAAAGGCACTCGAAATAGTACGGTTGTGCCTTGGAGCGTCGGTCGCCTTCAACATTTCGAAGGAATCAACGACAGAGGGTTTGATTAAGGCATTGGAGAAACTATATGAAAAATCCTCAGCGTCAAACAAGGTATTTCTTATGAAAAAATGGTTATTTAATATGAATATGTCGGAAGGTGGATCTGTTGCAGACCATTTAAATGATTTTAATACTATTACAAGTGAGTTATGTTTTGTAGGGGTAAACTTTGATGATGAAGTTAGAGCTCTGTTATTCTTGTGCTCATTGCCAGAAAGTTGGAATGGTTTAGTAATGGCCATTAGTAAATCTGTGTCTGGATCTAGTACTTTAAAGTTTGATGATGTTATCGGTGCTATCCTTAGTGAGGAAATGCGACGGAAAAGCTCCGGTGAGACATCGAGTAATGCTTTGAGTGCAGAGTCTAGGAGAAGAAAAATGGAAAGAGAAAAGAGCTCAGGATATCACAGTAAATCAAGGAAAGGCAGATCCAAGTCCAGATCGGTGATAGTGTGCTGGAAATGCGGAAAGAAAGGACACCTAAAGAAAGATTGTAGATCTTGGAAGGGAAAAGAAGGAGATGCCACAACAAGAAACAATCATGAAGCAAATGTGACAAGTGAGGTGTTACAAGATGCTTTGATTCTTTCTTTCGAAAATATTACTGATTCTTGGGTGGTAGATTCAGGGGCCTCATTCCATGCCACACATGATAAGAAATACTTTCATGACTATGTTCAAGGAGATTTTGGACAAGTTCATTTGGGTGATGATAAACCCTATAAAATTGTTGGAATGGGTAAGGTTCTTGTAAAATATCAAAATGGAAACCAATGGCTACTAAAGGAGGTAAGACATGTTCCAGATCTAAAGAAAAATCTGATTTCACCAGGTCAGTTAGGTGGTGAAGGTTGTGTGACAACTTTCATAGATAAAGCTTGGAAGGTCACCAAAGGAGCCTTGGATTGGACACCCTGACACTCAATGATGAAAAAAGTAAAGTTAATTAAAGAAAATCTAATTAGGTCGGTGACTCTATTTGAATGGCTATTGACATGACTTCCAGCCTAACAAGAAACACAAACCACATTCCCGCTCGATGATCCACAACATGTGAACTTTGGCAAAGTTATAGTGGGGTATGGCCATGATCGCATATAATTTAATGTGGCTAGAGATGTGCACCATAAGTCATTAATATCTATTTTTATTTCCATTTCATTCTAACACATTTTCAATTGTAGAGTCAAAATGCGAGCAGAGAGCCAAGAGTATTCTAGACCCTAGATTATGAATTACAGATCCCTGTTCCTATTTCCAAAGCAATCTCATGATGGGATCCTCATCGATACCAAATAAATCAAGGTATAAAGCCACTGGTAGTGTGCATGTCCCCCATATTGGGGCTAAACCAAAGGTTTACATGCCAAAGGAGCCAAAATATAAATTGGTTAAAACTCTGGTTCCTAAGGGGGTCATCAAAGAGGGAGAAATGTTGGGCATGGTTGATAAGCTTAAATACAATGACCATGATGTGTGGTAACTCAAGAAGTTTTCAGAGCTTGCATAGGAGTTTTACATAGAAAATCGAACATCGAGGACAACCAAAGGTGGTCGAGGTACAAGAATGTGCAGTCGGGTTAGAGAAGTCAAGAATTCTAGAGTTGCCCAACATCCCTCACTTTGGCTGAAGCAATGAAGTGAAAATTTGTGTGAAGTTACTGCTACAATATGTTCATGGAGGATTTATGTGGCTCGAAGAGCCCATAGGAATCGACACAGAATTGACTTCTAGAATTAAAGGGCTCCCAACAGATGGTGAGGACATGGACCTAGTTTTTTAGAAGAAGCACGAGAAAAGGGTAGCTAAATAAGTGAAGGGATTAGGGGAATTTTGAGTTAAATCAGACTCAAAATGAAAAATGTATTAAAAAAATAAAATTAAGAGAACCAATAGGATTCAAGATGATGATGTTATCTCCAGGGGAGTATTTTTGGGGGGACAAGAAGAAAACTACTTTTTTAATCATAATTTTGACTTATCTCCATATAGGTTTACTCAAAATTCAAGTGTATGCACTTCATGGATGCATAATTAGATTTCACATCCAACAAGTACCCACTCTGCAAACCTTTGAGTAGATCCATACCGACAAAAAATCAAAATACATGAAAAAACGTGTTTCAAACATGCTTTTCATGTATTTTGAATTTTTCTTAGTGTGGATCTACTCAGAAATATGCATAGTGGGTACTCGTTTAATGAAAAATCTAATTATGTATCCAATAAGTGTACACACTTGAAATCTGAGTAAACCTACAAGGGGATAAATAAAAAATACAATAATTAAATTAGTTTTCTTTCTTTTGTTTTAAAAATTCATAACTCTTATTTTGTTATTTTTTCTATTATTTTATTGTTTTTCCTTAGGAGGCCCATTTTAGACCTCAAAATTACCCTAAATGATACATTTAGGGTAACACACGAGAATCACAAAGTAGACATAGGCAACATTGAGAATGAGAGTACGCAATTTGCCAATAAGCTAATGGCATGAAAATTATCGTGTAAGTGCACAAAGGACTACTTCCCAGTTGACGCAGTCATAGTTGTTTCCAAGTGCGTGGAAATAGTGTAGATGAAATGGACCACCTTCCTATTGAACCACTTTATGCAGGATTTCCTTGATTCACAAGACATGAATACAAACTTCCACTATTTCATTACTCATTTTGATCACACTTACCACGTGGAAGCTCTCAAAGGATGTCATTTTTCTTAACTCTAACAAAATCGACTTCATCGTGCCTATATTTGGAAGTTTGTGGTTTACTGTTGATAAGAACAAACAATGTGATGACAATGTGGTTTTCTTTATGTGGAAAGAATGTATCACCCATGTTATTAGGAAAGTGTTGTGTATTCTAGTGCATATAGTAGCAAAATATGGCCTAGTGGCAAGCTTATGTGCCACTCCACATTACATGTATATTTAGGTGGAGACTGATCCATAGGGTGCGTGGCTACAATGTAGATACAAGCTTGACGAGGAGACTGTCACAACTTGCAAATGAATGGCCAAAAGAACAAAGAGTTCTATTACTCGAAGTATTAGTGCCTTGTGTATTTATGTCAGATACATATCTATAGGTCGTGAAAACTAATGGAAAACTAGGTAGGCCTAGTTGTGCCCTAAACAAATGCTCATCTAGATCCCTCACCAAAAGAGCCAGAGTAAGAGCATCCCATCACACCACTGCGGGATCCAAAGGAAGAGGAGACAACACCGGAAAGAGAAAAGAGTCCACTACTAATCCAACAAAAGGTGCAAGGAAAAAGATGAAGGTAGCTAAGGTGACGAGGGTTGACCCTAGTTTATCAGAACATGACCTAGAGAGGCTAACCACTAAACTCAAAGAGGTGACAAAAAAAGGGACTACACCTTTTGTCACAACCCTAGAAAAGGTAACCCAGGAGAAAATAGATATGCGAGATCGCATGTAGCAGTAGCTAGAATAGTTGTGCATGACGATAGAAGCCTCGAGTGACATCTCATGCACTAAACATGTCAGGTCCAGTGAAATCCACATAATCAACCCATGTGCACCCTGCCTTGAGGACTCGACTAGAACCATCGCAACCCTCTATGAGATCCTCATAACCTCACACCCTAACCATGCCACTAGTCGTGATCCATTTTGTTGATATTGTAGTTCAACAATGGGAACAAGACTTATCATAGGTGGACTTGATCATATTACAATTGCCCATGTCTATTCTTAATTCTTTACAACATTCCATCGATAAGGAGATTCAGGTTTGATCACAGATGACAACAACAAACCTATTCCAACTAACTACAGAATACAAAGCACTGCAATATGTGAAAAAACAATTGGAAGAGGCCAAGAAACAGGGCGAGGAATGAGAAGGAGCTATTTGGAAAGCTATTAAAGCTATATACAATAAAATTCTGAATGTACACATGGAGCTGGATGTTCCGCTAGAAGAAAAATTATCCAAGAAAGAATAGCTTTTTCATGGCCTTGAGGCAAAGGTGGAGGAATTACAACTCCAAATTAAGTGAGTTACTTTGCTCGAGGAAATTGAAAGGAGAGAAAAGAAGCATGTCATGCTTGAGTCTCTTGAAATTTCTTGAGAGCTTGAGAAAGAATGTACCCAACCATATGAGGCAAATGTCAGCTTATGGGAAATATTACAGGACAAAGATGAACTTAAATTTCTTGGTGCTCAGATTCTAGCTGTCGAAGTATGAAATGAAACCATTCACAACAGTCTATTGTCCTTACCTATATCACAATGCCATGTTGCAATACTTGACAGTACAAAACTAGGTAGATAGAACAATTTGTGGAGAGTAGAGCACCAATAACTGGTACAAAAAGTAGAGCAATTATAGGATGAATCCTTGCAGGTCATTGATGATCTTGCTATTATGTAGAGTTTGGCGCACAACATTATAGTTATAAAGTGAACCCTTCTTCCAAGCTTCCCCAGTGAAAATAGCCAATGACGCAAGTATTCTCAATAAAGTGACCAAAGCCAATACCAATATGAACCAAGCAAAGAAAACATTCTAGTAGTTTGTGGCCAAGACTATGGAATTCCTCCCTTCCCTTTGTATCCAACAACAATAGAGTGGCTCGGGGACGAGTCACAAACAATGTTGGGGGATTGTTGGGGGCAAAGAAGGGATAAGGGGAAATTTTTATAGTTTTTCTAAGTTTGGAAGAGCTACACAGGAAGGGATGGAAACCATGAGGAAAATATTAGGTAGAGGCTCAATACATTGCATAATTGATCAACAAATTGATGCTCGATAGGGATATGTCACAATGACTGCACGGTAACTATTTTATACTCTAGCCGACAAAGTTGGTATTTAGATATGGGCTAAACTGGCAAATTTGGTGAGGGATGGTGTGAAAAATAGTTGAAGTTAGCGCGTATGAGGATAACTCAAATCAGTGAGATGGCACGATGAGTTAGCGGAAAATTCCTCGAGCCAAATCTGGATGTGTTAGAAAATGTAAAGTGACTTTTATTATATCTTGTTTTCCTTAACCTTGATAGTGCTTGTGAATCTTTAGTTATCTTATTTAACTTCTTTAATTAGATCTTTCATCAAACGATATCAAGAAAAAAAACAATAACAAAAAGAGGACACATATATAGGTTCTCAGCCAGGGAAAAACCCCTCCTAGGGCAAAAACCAAAAACTCTTCCCTTCTTAGATTCTACTTCAAATGAGATACAAAGACCCAATCTCTAGACCAAGTCCTTCTCCTAGTACTAAATCATCCCTTTCTCAAGTCCTTCCTTTATTCTACACCAAACAACACCCTGCAAATTTGACCTTCCAGCTACAACACTTCTACTTGACCTGCAACTTTGACCCAACAACTTTATCCTTGCAGCTTCTAGGAAACCCTAATATAACCTCATCTTGAGACCTACTTAGAGCAAGACAACTCTCCCAAGGTCAATGAGGGCAAGATAAGGTTTTACCTCTTCCAATTGCTAGATTTTTCACTTCGTCCTACTGCAACTTTAGCTTGTTTCTGCAACCCATAAATCCTAGTATATGTGTGAGAGAGATAAAGAACAAAAACAAGAAAATTTCATCCTCCTATCTTCTTCTAGACTTTTTCTCTTCTTTTTCTTCCTTTCCCATCTATAGATAGAATTCTTTCTTGTAGATCGAACTTATGACTGAGTGTTTTTCCAATGAATTCAAATTTCTTCTTTTATAGCCTTCTTAAGGGGTCAAATTCCTTCCTTTAGGCCAATTTTATGATCCTAGGTCCAACTTGTATTCTTCGAAATTCCAGGACTTTCTAGACTAAAAAATAATTATTTTTACAATTACAAATTTCCTAGAAGGGTCTTATAAACATGACATTGACTCCATTGACTCATGACAATAAATCCTAAGACCTAACAAAACCTAGAATCATGAAGAACATGCTTTTACCTAGAATTCCATCAATAATGAGCATGAAACCCATGCTTTAGTAATTATAACTTTTCTTTTTATTTTCTTGTTTTTTACATAGGATACATATTGAAATGAGTACAACAATTATGGAGACTAAAACTAGTTACATTTATCAACACCCCCTATTAACTAGGGAGCCATTCATAATTGTCCAACTAGTACAACATCATATCTCAAACTGAAGAGTTCTCGGAAGAAGAGTTGGATGGATAAGCCATATTGCAAGCATCATCATTATGACCAACATTGTCCCTGAGGCCTAATTGAACAAGCTCTGCTGGGAGGATTTTCGTGTGATATCGCACTACCTCTACAAGGTACATACGCCATCTAGATGTCTAAAATCTATGTTCTTTTAGGACTATTCTTATCTTGGATCTCCAATCCTGAGTCTCAAAGAATATCATTCTCTTTCCTTTCTTGGATGTTATATCCTTAAGGAAACCACTAATGATTATCCAATCCTCTGCCATTCTTTCTTCATCACTTGAAGAGGAGAATGCACATATGACGTCCAACATCACTCCCTCTCAAACCAAGAGGACATCCCTATTCTCCTTTAATCTTGAGAATAGAACCCTTCTCCTTTACAAGGAGACTCCTTTACTCCTCAAAATAAGAGGAGATCTAAGCTTCCTTTCTATTTGGGAAGTCATCATCACAAGCCTTACAACTTGTCTTCATAAAAGTATCAACGACCAGTTATTCATAGTTTCTTGACTCCCTATTTCCTCTACATCATTGAGATTCATTTCTTTCAAGGAATCATGGAGGCATCTTCTCTTTTCAATTTTGTGATAAGTTCCAGGCCAATATTCTTGCTCATCACTTTCTTCTTTGACATTGAGCCTTTCCAAACTTCAAGTTGATCATATCTTCTTCTTTAAAGTGGTCTTCCTTTGACCATTAAGTTATCTTATCACACGACTACCTTTCAATCCAAAGATGGACACATCTTGACTTCACAATTTCCAGGTACTAGATATCGAGCTTCCCTCAATATCCTTCATCCACACAGTTGAACTAACTTCAACTGCCATCATATATTACTGCAACATCTTCTAGTTAGAAAAATAACATGTTAACTAGATAAGCAACAATAATGAACAACAAACTTACCTCATCATGATTACATTCTCGTTCCATCAACATCCTCATCACCATCTCCATTTGAACCTTCCTTCATGCATCAGAGTGCCCAAGGATTGAACTTGATTACCAAGTTACAAATTTTCTTTTGGAGACTATATTGGATGTTAATCATTATTGTATATATATTCTAGAGAAAGCCTTAAATTCTTTATACATCCTTAATTAAGTCAAATCTTTTTCTTCTCAAGCATCATATATTCATATTCCTGAACCTATTTTATGACCAACTTTTTCTCCACAAGATTCTACGCATATGAATATTTTCCAAAGTTTAATATCCAACACGCATTCCTAGCCTTTATCAGATCCTCTATCTATCCATATATCCATTGAATTATTTCATCCATTTATCAATATTGATTCCACATTACATGGAGTTTCCACTAACCTTGTCATGATGTTTTTCCTAAGAACCTTTGATAATTATGGTTCTTCCAAGATCATGATGATCCACCTAAGCAAGATGACTACCTCTAATATAATGTTAGATAATTTATTGGATGATCAATATGCAAAATTGTCTATTTATCCATCTAGCTAGATGATCTCTACAAAGCAACTTAATCATGTAAATTCTAGACATGCTACTATCATATGCTTCTTTCTATGATGCTATGAGAAACATAATATCTTAAAAGAAAGATTAACCTTCATAAAGAACCTAAAAGTCAAGGAACCTTCTTTAGTAGTAAATATCCTTCACTTCTTATTTCATTTCCTTCTTCTCAAGTTCTCCCACTGCCTCGGCTACATGAGCCTCGCTCCTTTCCTTTCTCTTATTGTTGTGCTTTTTTGGACAATCTGTCTTAAAGTTTCCAAATACATTGCATCCAAAACATTGCACTTTGGACATGGCTTTCTTCTTGGACATACCAAACTTCGCCTTCTTCAGCTTCTTGACTCACGCTAGAAAGGCTTTCGATTGCTCATCTGATCTAATGTCATCGTTAACCTTGATCCTTGATTCTTCCAATATGCATTGTGCCCACAACTCTTCAAAGGGATTTGAATCCTTCTCGGAGTAAATGCTTGTTAAAAAGTTGCTCCATTCTGGTGGCAATGTGTTTAGTACACAGATGGTTACTTTTGAATCAGTAATAGGTTCCCAAGTCCTTGCAGGTATTTTCTTAGTTGAGAGACTCTCATGAGAAAGGATGCCACATCCTCATTCTTTTACTTCTTCATTTTGTACATCATGTTCCTCGACTATATCTTAAGTCAATTCTTTTCTTCCATGCTAGATAATTCGAAGCCCCAACGAGCTTATTTCTCTGCTTGCAGAAAGAACCCATATGACTTGAAGATTCATACATAGTGTAATAATATGTTACTTACTTAAGATTATGATTTTCCATGATGATGTCTTCGAGACCTTTGGAGAGTTCTTGATGATGTACTTGAAAGATGTTCCCTATGATTTCTCCACCAACAAATTCTGAGATCGATGCCTTACAAATATGCTTTTTTTTTTGTGAGATCAACACCCTCCTTGAAGCGAACAAAGTTCCTTCTATAAATTAATTACTCAAAAAGACTTGGAATATCAAGATATCCATTAAGGATATAAATATTATATTAAATATATGAATAATAATAAGAATGATAATGATTTACAATGAGAACAAGAAGCTTGCTTATATATCACGCAAGTGTCTCTTCATGAAAAGTCATGTCCTATTAGACATGCCTCTTCAACCTAATTATTAGCTTAACTTAACTATTATTTATGATTATTATCTTTTACATTATCTTTATATTATTTATATATTTTATTCGTTACATTGCCTCCTTCTTCAAAAAGCTTTGTCCTCAAAGCTTGTCGATGAAAAAAGGCTTGATCTCTTTATCGGCTTCAAAAGTCTTTCTGTTTTGGAATAGTCATCCTTGTCGATACAAGTTGATATGGTATTCTTAGTGACAAACAAAATTGTCGCACTGAGAAGGGATCAGACCATCCCAGATTAATCTTCTGTATAGCATTCTGATCACTGGAATTTTGTAACGACTTGTTAGCGTAAGACTGGATTGAGATTACATCACTATTATCCGGAACATCAGTTTGTTGTTTCGGTTCTGACTTGTTCAAATATGTAGCATGGTTGATTCGTCTATTCTCATGATTCGGATGCCGATATGGAACCTTTTTTGTTTGATTTTTCCTTACTGGGCATGCAGCAATTTTTATATTTTCTTCTAGCGAAGATGTTGTTGAGTTTGCTATGAAACATTCATTGGGGATGTTCATCGTTTGAATTGCAACATCCATGCACGTCTTTTATTCAACTTCCTTATCTTCTTCCTGAGTTGTGACAATCACTGAATCGGTATTTGTTGTTTTGTCATCAACTTGAATTCCTACATTTGATGTTTCCTTCTTGATAAGTTGTTGTACTTGGTATTCTAATGACTTCTTATCCTTCTTAAGTATCTTAATTTGCGTCAGCAATTTTTCACTATGGTTTTTAAGTCGAGAAAACTTTCTTCCATT
>APFE031368482.1:81619-171714 GCA_000404065.3 Pinus taeda
AATTATGACAGCAACAAGGTTGATGATAGGTTGATAGCCAAAGGCCTGGTGATCAACCAAACGTGGCTCTGATACCAAATGAAGCGTACAAAGTTCCTTCTATAAATTAATTACTCCAAAAGACTTGGAATATCAAGATATCCATTAAGGATATAAATGTTATATTAAATATATGAATAAGAATAAGAATGATAATGATTTACAATGAGAACAAGAAGCTTGCTTATATATCACGCAAGTGTCTCTTCATGAAGAGTCATGTCCTATTAGACATGCCTCTTCAACCTAATTATTAGCTTAACTTAACTATTATTTATGATTATTATCTTTTGCATTATCTTTATATTATTTATATATTTTATTCATTACACTCCTTGCGAAATTGATGCAGTCTTGATATTCTTCAATGCAGAAAACCTAGATTAGAAGGGTCTTCTACCAATGAGCCTTTAACTAGATCCCCTCAAGAGAATTTTTTCCTTGTAGTCTTCTTCTTTCATGCTTTGAGAGATTCCTATCTTTTGACCAACAATTATTTCTAGTGTCCTTCTAGTTGGATTCCTTATTCACCTTAGCTGATACCATGTCATAAAATGTAAAGTGGAAACTATTATATCTTATTTTCATTAACCTTGATAGTGCTTGTGAATATTTAGTTATCTTCTTTAACTTCTTTAGTTATATATGTCATCAAATAATATCAATAACAATAACAATAATACTAAGAGAAAGAGGACACAGATATAGGCTCTCATTTAGGGGAATACCCAAAAACTCTTCTCTTCATAGAATCTACTTCAAATGAGATATAAAGACCCAATCCTTATACCAAGCCCTTCTCCCAATACCAGGTCGGCCCTTTCTCAAGTCCTTCCTTTATTTTGCACCAAACAACTACACCCTACAACTTCGTCTTTCTAGCTACAACGTTGTTACTTGACCTATGACTTTGACCCAACAACTTCATCCTTGTAGCTTCTTAGAAACCCTAATATAGCCTCCTCTTGATACTTACTTAGAGCAAGACAACTCTCCCAAGGTCAATAAGGTTTTCCCTCTTCCAGCTACTAGATTTTTCACTTTGTCCTACTGCAACTCAGACCTGCAACTCCAACCTATTTTTGCAACCCATAAACCCTATAATTTCACATGTGTGAGAGAGATCGAGCCCAAAAACAAGAATTCCATCATCCCATCTTCTTTTATACCTTTGCTCTTCTTTTTCTTCCATTTCGAGCTACAGATCGAACTCTTTCTTGTAGAGAACTTGTGAATGATTTTTTTCAAATGAAGTCGAACTTCTCCTTTTATATCCTTCTCAAGGGGTCAAATTCCCTCCTTTAGGTCGACTTGGTGATCCTAGGGCTGACTTATACTCTTGGATATTCGATGACTTTCTAGACTAAAAAATAATTCTTTTTACAATTACAAATTTCTCAAAAGGGCCTTATAAGCATGATGTTGACTTCATTGACTCGTGCCAATAAATCCTAAGACCTAACAAACCCTAGAAGCATGAAGAACATGATTTTACCTAGAATACCATCAATAATGAGCATGAAAACCATGCTTTAATAATAATAAATTTTGTTTTTCTTTTCTTGTTTGTTATAGGATACATATTGAAATGAGTATGACAATTATGAAGACCAAAACTAGTTACATTTATCAATAGGATGACCTCCACTAGAAAGAGAACTACCATTGATCGAGGAATCCTGGTTCTCTATTCAGTTCTTTATTATTGTTCTTTTCTGAGAGTTCTACTATTGATAATTCTATTATTATGATGTTCTTTTATTCTAATACTCTATACTCTACCTATTTTGTGTCATGTCTAATGAGTATCTCGGGTCTAATGAGGAATTCTATGGTGGAGATCTGACTTGATATCTTTTGTGTGGGTCTGGATTTTATGGCATTGGCCAGAGGTATAAATTGAATATTTGCTTTCCAGGTTTGTTGTCAGAGACTGAAATCGACATATATTTTTCTACTACTGGTTAATATAAATGTGAACTCATTAGGATCTTTGTATCAAACTTATGTATTTACTATTTAATTACTCCTTGTCGATGGTGAATGCCATGGATGTGATCCGAGTTTGCATGAAGTTTGGTTTTTTTTACTTTAATTAATTCATTTATTGTATATAACTATGTTGGTGTATAATGAATGAACCTTATTTCTGTTATTTCTTATTGAAGCTACTATGGTGTATAGGCTATAGAGAATTGTTGGGAAATGAATTTATTGTATAAGTTGTTTGTTATGTGCAACCAATATTGAATATAACATCTAAATGCATTAATGTGTGCAATAAGGGTTGGGATTGCATGTTTGTATAATGGGATATGATGTATCTATGTTGGATACATAGGTAGATGTCGAGGATGTTGACTCTTAGGCAGAGATAAATTTAGAGGTCATGTAGACTAATGGCCAACCAGGCAGGCATATTGCGCCTGTTAGCACTCTGTGATTTCCCTAGGTTGTGAAAGGAATCCCAGAGGTAACCACGAACCACTTCTAAGTTAAAATCTAGCCCTTCTAACCTAGAGAGGGCTCTCTCACTTATATCAATTAACAAATAAGATATTAGGCTAGGTAAATAGGCTTAATAAAGTTTGATTTTCAAAGTTCTGTTGATGAGGAGAGGGGCAGATCTATTGGGCATGGAGTCATGTCAAACCAACTGTTTTTTCCAGTGATATGAGGGAAAAGAGAGGATTGTTTCCACAAGAGAAAGGTAGGAATATTTGGTGGTGGTTTTAGATTAAATTGTTGTGGAAGGTGAAGGAATAAAAACCGAAGGACAAGCACATTAGAGCATCAAACGATAGATGAACTCTAAAATGTTGTTATAAAGCTGAAAATATTAATAACTTGGAAAACTAATCAGAGCGTCATTAAGGATGGATTCTGAATCAATCATCTGGTTTTTTCCAAGCAATAAATATGTACATTAAAGGGATGAAAAACACATAATATAACTCGCAAGTAAAAGGATCACAATCCACCAAAATTCTGACATAAGAATCCCTGCAAATCACCTGTTATTCCATTCATTCACTAGCAAAAAGTCTTCAAAATTACAGTGCACAAAGAGTCTTCTCTTGAAAGTCAACCAACAAAATCTTTACAATATTTTTTCTATCCTTATACATCATCAAATATTTGATCTCCTATCCTAGGTGGTCGAATTCATTGACCAAAACTAATTTTAAATAGATACATTTAAAATTCGAAGCATATACTTAAAAACAGGAATTGTTTTCCTTGTAGTCAATCCAAGTTTAAAACATCACTAGCTTAGAATACTGACCAATAAACATTAAACACGATCTCTAGGATAATTTTCCTTCTATTTACATTCTCAAAAGTATTACTAAAAGTCAAAAATTTGATTTTAAGACAAAATATGGCTAATTGTCCAGACTCGCAACGCCATTAGGTAGATTCGCAACAAAACAAAGTGACTTCCATGCTTTATATGGTTGCGGCCTCTATCTGATAAAATGAAGCAACTGGGTATGCCTCAAATTATCTTGTGATGGTGATGGTCCTTCTGAGCAAGTTTCAAAACACCTGTAGACCTCCCTTTGGCTTGTACCCCACTTTCGCAGGGCATTGTCTGTTTTCACAACGCATTTACAAACTGAAAACTTGATGACCTTTTCCTCCATGTGCAATGCTGGAAACCTTAGAATAAGTACTAGAATCTTCATACAAATCCCTCATGTCACTAAAAACATTAAACTTCACTATGCCATAGCTATCAAATTTACATATGGAAAGCGTAGCAAGCCCCTGACTACAATTTTGTTATTTTCATCAAAACTAATCTTTGAGTAAAAAATGAAGTTTTTAGGGCTCGGTTGAATTTTCTTGTTGGAGTTTCATCTTTGTGCTAGCCTCTACCAACAAGTCCAACTTGCGTCTCTTCCTCTTTCTTCCAGCTTCTCTAACTTCAATAAACCTTCTATTCAACTTAAGTCTTCTTTTCAGGACCTGGTTTTGCACATATAAATTCTTCACTTGCCTATGCAAAGGCAAATTCCATTTTAGCTTGTGTTTGGCCTTTTGAAGAGAAAACAAAGAAACTTCCACCTCTTGAAACAAGGCCATATTATCCCTATGGTCTTTCTCTGCAAGTTGATTCACTTGATGTTGTACACCTTCAAGCTACTCCAATAGCTTCTCATATTCCTTTTGTTCAACAAAAACCACAGGCTGCACAGTCTCTTTTTCTTGTACATGTACCTTAGCAATAGACCTAGTCTTAGGTCTCCTTGAATATTGAATTGGCTCTTTCATCTTTTCAACATCAATCACCACTTTACCCTTTCCTTTGGCATCATGTGTCAATGCTTCCTTTGATGGTTCTTCTCTTCTAAAATGCATAGTTTCTTGAGACACTTTATGTTTAAGCTCCATGTTCTCCTGTTGCAAATAAGTTATATTTGCATGTGCCTTTTCTAACTGATCTTGTAATTCCCTAATTTTCTGGTCTTTTTCATCAATTTCCACCTCTCCTTTTGTGCTTTCTAATTCTATGATTTGAATAGGAGATGATGGAGAGATCACAAGGAGATGATGGAGATATCATAGGGAATCTCTTAGCTGCAAAACTTGTTCTTGTCACCCTTACCACCTTCTCTATCTCAGGGGAAAATTGTAGCTTCTTAGCACTTTTCTTACCATCCAATTTTCTTTTGGTCAAATGTTCCTTGACTACGCTTGTTGGAGGTGAAACTTCCTTAATCACAATTGAAGGAGTGGCCTTCCTACTCCTTTGACTGTTTGAAGACTTTGTTGCCCAACCTGAAGAGAACAAGAACTCCTGCATGTCTGCTCTCTCCTCTCAAGCTCCTTCAAGACCAACAACTTATTCAATGCAAAATGAAATAAACTGGCCTCCACTTGACTTCCTTTTGTCTACACTTGATCAACCATCTTACATAAACTCCTAAACAAATAATTGGGAAGATGCATAGCTTTCTTGCTAGTGAAATGCATTAAGAGCTTGATGTGATGGTGATAAGTCCTACTGAATCTTCCCTCACATGTAAAGTACCTTTGGATGACCTTTAGCAGCTTGCCATGATGGTCTTGTAAATAACTTCTAGGAACATATGAACCATACTCCTTCCTGTGTTTAGTCTTGATAAAATACTTGAAGGCAACCAAATCAAAATCCATTCTTTTGAACCACTCCTCTCCACCTAGAGGAATCTCAATGGCCTAATATATTGTTTGGGTTGAAACTGGAAATGTCAAGCTTCCCAACTTTTCTTTTACACCATCAAAACCTTTAGAAAGTTCTTTAGTTAACTGCAAATGGTATCCTTGAATTATTTCACAAAATCTCATACAACCTACTTGCTCTAAAGCTACCCTGATGGTTGGGTTTGCATTGATATTTGAGATGTTCTATGGTTCAAAACATACAATGGCTACTCCTTTATGTTTTGTGTCCTCTGGTGTTGACATATTTTCAATTTTGCAGCGTTGAATTTGGTAAGGTTATTAGGCAATAAACTTCAGTTCCCAAACTTTGTGACAATGTTTCAAAATATAGTCCAATAATTATGTCAAGATTCACAACTACAGGCACTCTCAACTTAATCTATAAAACTCAGAAATTTTAATGACTACCAAGGACATGCGCAATGTAGAGGGTCATAAATGCAGCACAAAGGAAATTTGGTTTTAACACACTATTGGGCATAAATTTTGAGAGAAAATATTTGGTTACAGTCCCTAGGCTAAGAACACAATTGCATGCAAGGCTTACACAACGGAAAGAGGTAAATTGGCAACTTAGAAGAAGGGGTGTGATCCACTGTGTGGATTCACAATGCTTTAGGATGAAAACGCAACGCCATATTAGGAGAAAACACAACAAAAACACAAAAACAAAACGATAGCAAATTTCACTTCTCTCACGAGATTGACTTGGTCTATACTGGCTTCTAATCACAATTGCACAATTTTTTCGAGTCTAAAGGATAAAAACCAAACTAAATTTGCACCTATGAGCGAGAATTTGACACCTGCATGTAAGAAAATAAATCATGTTTGAACTCGCAGCACCCCTGCAGACTTTGCGCAACAAACAAGACAAGTAAATTTGAGTCTCTGAAGATGATGTCAAAGAACTAAGCATTGAGGATTGAAGATGATAACCCAATTGAACATGCAAAATAGCTTGGAGCTGGTAAAAATGATGTTGATGGCAATTTTGAATGACCAATCATGAAAACGCAGTGCATGTAAAGATTCACAGCGCTTGGGAAGAGAGAAGGAATTGACTGATAATTGTTACCTCGTTTGTTGAGATCATTATCTTGTTATTTAAAAGACTTCCAAACTGACTCATCACTGCCTCCAAATCTGTGCCCATTCCCTTGTCATGATTCTTTTTTATGTGGACTTGATTTTCATGCTTTGAATATGATGACCAAAGTTTAATTGCATTGATACCTAGACTCTCTTATCATGAAAACCGACTTTTTATGATTACAACTTCGAATCATGACTTCTTGTGACCATTACATTTCAAATGATGGCAAAAATACTTTTTTGACTCTATGATATTTTGACAAATCTAACCTTTTAATGCCATGACACTTATGAAAACCAAAACAAATACACTAACATGACCTTATAGACATGACCTCATAGTAAGAGTATCATAACCAAGATGCCTAGACCTAGGACACTAACAACGCCACAAATAGAGGCTCATCTGGAGCCCCCACCAAAAGAGTCGTAGTAAGAGCATCCCATCACGCTGCCTAGAGATTAGGAAGAGGAGACAGAGTCTGAAAGAGAAAAGAGGCCAATGCTAAGCCAAGAAAAAGGCACAACAAAAAATATGAAGGTGACTAAGTCGACGAGGGTTGACCCCATTCTATCAGAGGATGACTTAGAGTGGTTGGGTGCTCATATAAAAGAGGTGATAGAATAGGGTACTGCACCCCTATCACGAACATATAAAAAGCAACCTGAGAGTAAAGAGAATTGTGGGATCACACTTAACAACAACTAGAATGATTGTGCCTGATGATACAAGCCTTAATAGTGATAACACTTATGCCCAATGCACCATATCTAGTGGCAGTCACAGAAGCAACCAACACGCACCTTGCACTAGGGACTTGACCAAAATCATCACAACCCTCTCCAACATTCTCAGAGCCTTGCACCCTAGTTGTGCCACTGGTCGCAATCCATTTTGTTGGTATCGAAGTTCAACAATGGGCATAAATCTTACCACAAGTAGACTTGATCATATTGCAATTACCCATGTCTATTATTAATTCTTTACAATGTTACAATGCTTAGTAGATTCAGGTTCAAGCATAAAAGACAAAAACTGACCTAGTCCAACTGACTATAGAAAACCAAGTGTTAAAAGACATGCATACTCAATTGGAAAGGGCCAAGTATTAAGCTAAGGAATGAGAAGGAATTCTTCGACAAGCATCAAAGTTGTATACAATAAAATTCCTGGTGTACCCATGGAGGTGGATGTTCCACCATAATAAAAATTGTCCAATATAGAACATGTCATTCATGGCCTAGAGGTGAAGGTGGAGGAATTGCAACTCCAAATCAAGCCAACAACTCTACTTGAGGAAATTGAAAGGAGAGAAAAGGAGGAATCCATGACCAAGTATCTTGAAAATGACTGAGAACTCGAGACAAAGTGTACCCAAATATATGAGGAAAGTGTTAGACTATGGAAAATATTACAAGAAAACACCAAAATTAAATCTTTTGGTGCTCAGGTGCAAGCTACTGAATAACGCTATGAAATTATTTGCAGTAGTTTGTTGTCCTTACCCGCATCACACTGTTGCATTAGAACGCTCGAGAGTACAACACTAGGCACCAGTAGTTGACACAAAAAATAGAGCAGTTACAGGATGAAGCCTTGCATATCACTGATTATCTTGCTGCTACACAGAGTTGGCACACAACATTATAGTTGAAAGTGAACCCTTCTTCCAAGCTCCCCCAATGCAAATATCCCTCGTCACAAGTATTCTCACAATCATGACTAGAGTTGAGACCACTGGGCACCAATCCAAGCAAAAAATTCAACAATTTATGGGAAATACTATGGAAGTTCTCCCTTCCTTTCATACCCAACAACTACAGAGTGGCTCAGAAATGAGCCACACATAGTGTTGGGGAACTGTTGGGGAAAAGGATGGATAATGGTAAGTTTTTGAAATTTTGTTAAGTATGGAAGAGTTGCACAGGAAGGGATGGATACCACGAGTAAAAGACCATGCAAAGGCTCGACAGATAATACAGAGGCCCGATGAAACTGATGCTCGATAGAGATGTGTGACAAAAACTGTGTGGTAAATGTTTTATTCTCCAGCTGAGAGAGTATTTCCCAATAAAACAAGGTATTTAATATCAGATGAGGTTGCATATTTAGTAAGGGATGGTTCGATGGATAGTTTAAGTTAGCATGTATGAGGATAGCTCAGCTAGGTGAATTTACGTGATGAATTAGCGGAAGATTCCCTGAGTTGGATTTGGACGACCTCTACTATAAAGAGGAGAACTATTGTTGATCAGGGGTTCTTGTTGTCTAATTAGTTCTTTGTTAGTATTAATTTCTGAGAGTTCTATTGTTGATTATTCTATTATTTTTTATGTTTTGCTATTCAATTACTTTGTACTCTATGTACTGAATGATGAGTATCTTGGGTCTAATGAGGAATTATATGGTGGATATCTGAATTGATATTTTTTGTAAAGATTGTATGGGTTTTTATTGTGTGGCATTGGCCAAAGGTATAAACTGAATATTTGCTTTCCATGTTTGATGTCAGAGACTTGAATTGGATGTATATTTTTCTACTACTAGTTAATATAAACATGTGTCTGTCAGGAGCTTTGTCTCACACTTACATGGTGTCAATGGTAAATACCATGGATGGGATTTGAGTCTGCGTGAAGTTTGGTTTCTGTTATTTTAATTACTTCATTTTTTTGTATTTAACTATGTTGGTGTATAATGAATGAACCTTGATTTTGTTATTTCTTGTTGAATCTACTATTGTGCATAGGCTAAAGTTTTGGTATAAATTGTGTTATGTGTTACAAGTGTTGAATATAATATCTAAATGCTTTAATTGCACAAGAAGAGTTGGGATTGCATGTTTATATCATGGGATTGTCCGGAAAATAATAACCATGACAGCCTGGGTTGGGTGATTGCGAACCAAAATCGCCTCCTATGCCCATGTCTTCCTGCATAACCTACACCAATTTTTCAAATCCATACCATACCTTAAGTGAGACCTCATATGTTTTCAAATGTTGACAATATGGGGGTTTTGTTGGAAAACTCTTGAACCCTGGGTCTTCCCCCCCCCCCCCCCCCCCCAAGCACCAAACAAGGGCTCAATAAAAGTTGTTGATAAATCTCCACGAGTCCTTTGTTAAATTAGTCAAAGTGAACTAAGTACTAACAAATTCCTACAACTATCTATTGGAAACTAGGCAATCACTGTGAGGGTGCTAAATCAATAATTGTGTCTTTTATAAAATGACCAATTTCAAAATATTTTAACAACCTTTTAACGTTTTCTTTAACATTTAGTAGAGTTATATAGGTGTTGAAAAATTAACCATGAATTCAAAGGAAAACACACAAGCAACACATGCAACACATGTAGACACATGATATAAGTGGAAACCCATAAAGGGAGAAAACCTCTAATTTTGTTGTGGTGATGTAAATGCAAGCATTCACTACCTTTTTACATAAGATTTGAAGGCACCCACCTAAAGGAGGCTTCAACCCCTCTTTTATTTTGCAAGCTACAACTTACTAGAAGCACCCACTCCCACTTCTTACAGGCTCTATTTTTCAGGCTACTACCTGAAACGAGAGACCAATCCTCTAACAAATTAAAAAATTACTTTGCTAGTTTACCTCATTTTTAGATTATGATTTCCTCCTTATCTCTATTTTGTACTCTATCTCTACTTCTTTACAACTGTTTATCTCCTCTGCTCCTCTATCTCATTCTGTTTTTCACTTCAATTTCTCTTTCTCTCTATATTTCTCTCTCTTTCCAAGTAAATGTCAAACAAGGTCTCTCAAAATTCAATCAAACAACAATTTTGCATTCCAAAAATCCATATTTATATGAATCTCTCTTTGTTTGTATTCCAATGCAAGGATTTGAAATTAAAAGGTGGTCCACACATTTATTTCACATTCTTCTCAGAGTTGGAATTGACATTTGCATAAACAAATTCCTAGCATGGAAATGAATAGTATTTCAAATGCATGTTTGTATTCCAAATGCCTAGCAAGAAAATGAATAGTCTTCAACTTTTGAAATTAGGGATAAGACACTTGGCAAGTCACACCAATAGTGACCTTAATATTAGATTGAAGATTTTCATGTTGTGCAAATCCTTACCTCCTATTCGATGTTAGGAATTCAAATCACTTATACGTAAAATCATGCCAATTGCTCTATTTCGAATTTCAAAACTCCTCAAATGTAAACTTTGAATTTATGGCTATACTAAAGTTTCCGCTGAAATAAAGCAATATGGATCAGGGTAGCATCAGAAAAACTATTCATAGAGAGCTTCATAATGATTTCCATTTGTGTTTGAAAATTGTTACTACAAAATATCCAACATTTAGATCTTCTTCTATAAACTAAAAAACTCCTTTATAAATGCCTTGACATTACCCCATAGTTTGTTTTCTTGAAACAATTGTGAGTTTTCTGACCCCTTAAAGTTCTTAGATGCACCATGAGTTCCATTTGTATCACCTTTCAATTTCACCGTATTGCATTCATCTCCTATGATTTCTATCTTATATCCAAGCTTCTCACCTTGACTTTGTTCAGGAACAAAAGAGGGTGTTGCATGTCTTGTTTTTCTATTTGAATCTTTAGTGCCAACAAAATATGTGAGCTTCTTTGAATCAAATTTCCTTTGATTTTCTAATTGGTACTTTTGCACATAAGACTCAACCATAATGCAAAACTCCTCCATCAAGGTCAAGATCATTTATGAATCGAAATAACACTTCCTCGACTTCATTGATAATGATTTTTGCAAGCCTTCATTCATAACCCATGAGAAGCAAGTCAAAATAAGCATCTACAATGTAAAGGCCACCAATGTTCTTATGGAACCTCATTCCCAATGGTTGGCCACAAATGTGCTCGAATTTTGGATTTGGTGTAGGAAGATTCTTTGGATTAAATATTTATGAATCTATTAGGTGATGTAACAATGAAGTCAATCCAACCCACATTAGGACCATTAAAAAAACTCTATAAAGAATAGAAACACTAAAAACTTCATGTGGAAAAGCATGGAAAGGAATGCTTGGGCCATAACAAATGTTAATAAAAGGTTTGTTGAAACATTGATATTCTGCCCAACTGACATGATCCCAAAGATCGTATTGAACAATAATACACCAACTAGTCGCGCGCAAGGAAATAATGTTACCATACCTTTGGCTGATAATTCACACTTCATAACAACTTGAGCATGAATAGAGCAACACACAATCATTTCAGGGCTTCAATCCTTAAATCCATGTCCCCGATCTGAGCCAAGACACTTGGAAGTATGATAAATTTTGAACACCTGCTCTGGAACTGAACTCGGGTGGTTGGAACCAAAACACGTGAGTAGGAAACCTTTAGCTAACACAGGTGTTGCACTAAAAATTGTCACCTTGACATTCTACAATCTGTGTGAGTCCATTACCACTCATACTTTCCTCCTTTGCAATTCTTAAGCCTCAGTTCCTCATATCAAGCCTTGAAAATAAGAGAAAGCCCTCAAAAGTCTCTAAAACTCTGGTTCCACACTTTCTCTTTGCATTACCTGTGGTCTCGCACCTAATGGTCATGTCTCCTGCACACCTGATCGCTCTGTCTCTGTGTTATGGGTGTGGACCCCTGTAAAAGTTAAAAAGGCGCGAATATATTCTAAAAACTCACTTTTAGTCATTTCTAGAAGCTTTTGGAAGGAATCTTGAGGTGGCAAGTTCGCTCTCTTAAGGTTCATGCATCCCATACCTTAAAGAGCTAACCCCTTGATGTGAGGAGCTTATCCCTTTGAAGGAGGATTCTATCCCTTCATAGGTGGACTTGTAACCTCCTCCTCTGCACTATAAAATGAAGCATTGGGATGGTTACTTGGAAGGCTAGAAGCTTAACATTTTTGAGGTGAAATGTTGTTGGAACTTAGTCTTCTTAGTTGAGTTTTTATGAGGAGAGATTACATACCTCTATGATCTCATTTTGAAGAGTGCAAGGCTTGTCAAAGTAAAGGAAATTCCTATTTCGGACCCCAGGAAGAGCTTGTTCAACATCAAGGTTGAAAAGGTTGTAAGGTTCTTCTACTTCAAAATGAATACAAATAAGTTTTTTTTTCTTAATAAGATGTTGATTTATGGTTTATTTTATGGATTCCTTGATCACCATAATAGACATGATTTATGATATTTGCTATGCAGGTGTTATTTAATGTTTGCTTGTTTGTGATTGCAGGTCCTCAAAGGCAACTCTTTCGAACGATTGAAGGATGGCTATTATGAACAAGCATTGGATCTAAGGTAGGGTCTTAAAACCTTTATAGTATTTATTTATAAATCGTATATGTCTAGAGAAAGATGGATTTGTTTGTCTATTTGTTGCTAGACTATCTTCTGATACTAGGGACATCGGTATTGTCCGCAAGATCGATTTATCCGGCTAACAACATGAACATTGCCCTCCTTCAATAGGTGATGCATATTGACCCTCATGGGGAGCTTGATCTATTGTAGATAAAATTGATCTAATGAAAACACCTTTGACATTAATGCCAACATTACTAGCACTCTCTCCCTTTGACATTGATGACAACACTGAACATTGTTTCCGCATTGATTAGTTTTGTTGATTTGGTCCTCCCCTTTTGGTACTGAGATATTTTTCTCCATTTGCAATGTTTGTTTATTACCTGCCCCTTTGAAATCAATGGAAATGGGTTGGTTTCTAATTGTTCTGGACTCCACACTTGATTCTATGCATTTGATTCCTCTGACTTGTAATTTATTTGGCATATACATTCCATTGTAATGTATATCTTGCTAGCACATTATTAGTTGTCAATCCTACTAATGCATAATGCTCTGTGTATATCCTGCTAATGCATAACACTAAGGTCTACCTATGTACCAGTGTCATAACATGACCATGACCATAATTGAGGAATATTGCCAAACTATGTAACCACCTGCTCTTGAAATGTAGGAACGCTCCAGACTATTTAATGGTTCATGCCACATGGGTAGCAAGTATCGGCTTGGAAAGAATCACCCTTTTCACCGCTTGAATTATTGAACATGGGGGGAATATGGTTTGTTTCAATGCCGATAGAAGAGACCTAAGCATGATATAAGGAAGAAACATACTTGATTTTTTTGTTTGGCCTTGACAATGTTTCCTTGCTCAATCCCTAAACATTTTGGTTTTTGTAGGCAATAAACATTGTTGAATCATGCTTCCCCCCCTGTTGGAGGCACCATGTATTGTTGCTTTTCATTTGTTTATTTTACAGGCTGTGACTTATCTCTATAGTCATTGCCGTGTATATTTGTTTACTATATAAGTTCTATATGAATTAGTCTGGTTGTGAGATCATGTGTCCTTAGTCTAACCCTCAATATAAAAAATAATTAAAAGTTGGACTTTATAAATTCTAAGATCTACACATTGTCTTTAAATTCATGCTCAGTGAGGGTCCCTTTTCACAATGGAAGGTATCTTTTGATAGCTTATCAACCTTGGAATTTAATTATCTATAGATGTGGCTAAATGAGAGTTTTGAAATCTGACTTTCTTGCCTCTATGACTCTGTTCATAATAGGAGATAAGATTATAGTTTAGATTCTACAATTCTTCTTGTTACACTCTATGATCATCTTGGAATTTTCTAGTACTTGGAGCTTTTTCAATCCTCCATCTATTGGGTTACTTAACTAGGCCCATCAGAGTAACCTCAAACAAAGTTTTGATTTATGTGAATTTCTCTTATGACCCTTTGGGATTTTATCAAGGGAGGCTTTTTCCTTTTTTCCTTTTGCATGCTCCCACTGTGACTGAATATTTCTTATTGTTGCTACTTTTTTTCTTTGAGGAAATATCTGGGTAGATCCACCTGAAAGGAGCACTTCCCATTGACTTATTAACAGAGCCTAATCCCAAGGATATCGAGGAAAATTGACCCCATGACCTCCCATTAGCGGTGTGATTTTAGCAACAATAACTCAACCAATTGAGCTAACCCCTGGAGCTTTTTTTATTGCTATTACTAATATGATTATGCATATGTATGTGTGTGTGTGTCCTTGTTATTGTTCCTGTAACTATAGAAGCTCCCCCTTAGATTAGCCTTCATGTTTTTAGTCAATTAACAATATTTAAATCCCTCTTTTTGAAATTAAATTAATGAAAAGAAGGAGAAGGTACTATTCTCAATTTCTTCCTTACATTTTCAAAGGGATCCCTTGCCAAAGGCTTGTTGAATAGATCATCTATTTGTTCTTTAGTTGATATATACTCCAACTTTACAATATGCTCAACAACCAACTCTGTAAAGAAATGATACTTGAAGGGGATGTGGTTAGTTTTAGAGTGAAAGACTGGATTCTTTGATATGCTTATTGCACTTGCATTATCACATTTAATAGAGATTGGTTCATTTTATGTTACCTTCATATCTTGAAGAGTTTATTTCATCCAAAGTACTTGTTTGCAACAAGTTATTGCTGCAATGTATTCAACTTCGATAGTAGATAATGAGACCAAGGTTTGCTTCTTTCTCAACCAAGAAACCAATGATTCTCCTAAGAAAAATTCACCACTGCTTGTACTTTTTCTATCATCTATGCAGCTGACCCAATCTGCATTTCTGTAAGTTTTTAGTGAAAAGTCTTTTCCTTTTGGATACCATAGTCCATAATTCATTATGTCTTTTAAATATCTGAAGATTATTTGTATTGCTAAGAGATGGCTTTGCTTTGGACCTGATTGATATATTGTTATTAACCCAATTGTTAGCATTATGTCTGGTCTTGAAGTTGTTAGGTATAATAAGCTGGAAATCATAGATCTATACAATGGTTGATCAACTTTTGGTGATTCATCATCCTTACTTAGCTTGCATCCAACAACCATGAGAGTGGTGATAGGGGTACAATCCTCCATTCTAAACTTTTTCAACATTTCTTTTAAGTATTTTCCTTGTGAGATGAACATGCCTTTTAGGTTTTGCATGATTTGTAGACCAAGAAAGAAAGAGATTTCTCTAATCATTGACATTTAAAACTCAAACTTCATTTCATTAGCAAACCATTGGACTAGGGAGTTTTTATTGCTTCCAAATATTATGTCATGAACATATACAACTACAATCAAGGGTTCTTCACAACTATTCCTCTCTTGAAGCCCTTTTTTTGAATATGTGTCCAAATGAGAGTACGATGATCATGGTGCTTGTTTGAGACCATAGAGTGCCTTCTTTAATTTGCAGACTTCATTAGGATATTTTGATAATTGGAAGCCTTCATGTTTTCATATATATACTTCTTCTACAAGCTCTCCATTAAGGAAGGAAAATTTCACATCCATTGATATACTTTGAAGTTTTGTGATAAGAAAAGGCAAGAAACAATATGATTTCTTCTAACCTTCCCATTGGAGAAAAGTTTGTTCAAATTCTAATCCTTCTATCTATGAATAACACCTTCACGCTGACCTTGCTTTATTTTTTATGATCTATCCTTGTTCATTTAGTTTGTTTTTGAAGACCCACTTTGTGTCTATGATATTTTGTCTGTTGGTCTTTGTGTCAGCTCCCAAGTTTCATTCTTTTCTATCTGTTCCAATTCTTCATTCATTGCATCTATCCAATGTTCATCTGTTATTGCTGCATGTTATGTGGAATTTACTACTACGGACATAAGTATCTTCCCTAGACCTAGTAGAATGGTCTAGAACAACATAAATCAAATAATATAAAGTTCCTCTTAGAGAAATTGGAGAATGGAAAGATGCTTACATGTGATCTGTCACAAGATCTTCTCTCCTCTTGGCTTGCAAGTTCCAATCGTAGCTCTGATCACTATAATTAGGACCTGCACAAAAGATCAACACAAGCCAAAGATATATGACATCTATGTAGCATTATCCAATCACTCTATTTAATGGATCAACATAGCATTGAAATATATGAATGTAAACATAACATAACACATATAGGAAAATGATATACTCTTTGTGTCAATATGAAAAGGAGAGAGTTTACAACCAAAAGTGGAAGATGGTCTTATAGAGATCTACCCAAGTTGAGTTGTCCTTCCTTGTCACCAAGCACACCTCAAGGTCACCCTAATGCATGGAAATGATAACTCTTTTAGGTTCAAAGCAGTAGGATGAGGGTATGATTAGTCTCCAAAAGCCAACCCTGATGTTGTAGATGGTTGTAGATTTATAGGAATTCTTATCCATTTACCAATCTAGGCTTGCGATTCACTCTTGATGGGAGTATGAGCTTAAGGGATAAAAGGTGAAATATCCAAGGTAGGATCAGATAAGATTCAAAATTCTTATCCAAGGTAAATGGTTGTAACAACTATTGGAAGCTTCCGGAAGAGGAAGCTTTGGGATTCTTTTTATTTTTCTCGAATTTCTAGAATTAGTGCACCCCTAAAAAGGGACAAAATGATGTCGATCAGCGTTAATGCATAACTGGGAAACTTGTTGTTGAATGCAGGTCACTAAAGGGCTAGGGTGCTTTGGGCCTAAAGAGCATTCAAATGAAGTAATCAGACCCAGAAACTCAGGGATTTGGAAGAGTCATGCTTATGGATTTGTGTAGGGATGATGACAAATTATTCATGAATGTTGATTGATCTAATTTGTAGGCCAATTGACTAGATGCAACGAAATGTCCTATAATTGATTCCCCCCTAAAGCACAAAGTTAAAAATGGTAACTAATGAATGAAGTGCTTTACCTTGTGACAAGTTCGGATCAATAAAAATTGGTTATATCATCATCTATTATAATACATTTTCATCATGATATCTCTATTGAGGGAGGCATACCCATACTCAACACATAAGCTAACACTACATGTACAATGATCAAGAAGTCATGTCCATTAATGATGAAGTGTGGATCCATGCTTGGATGACTATCTGTAAGACCATATCCATCATTATTTGTAATCTTGTATTGATCCTGAAAGAGCAGCGAGGATGGATGGAACTAGATCCAAGGTCTTTTATCTCGTTCAGTTGATTGCCCAATGTAAGAGTCTAACCATGTGAATAAAGAAGTTGGATTAAAACATGGCATACGCCATATGATTAGCAGCCAATGATGCAAGTTGTTAACAGACGTGAGAGAAACCATCGATGATGTTAATGGCTCTCAAGGTACAACAATACAATATGTATGGTGTGAATGAATGAGTTGAAGTTGAACACCACACAGAATATGTCGATCGAAGGCCAATGATGAAAAATTTTCATCTAGAGCGAGGAAACTTTATTGATGTATACAAGTCCCAAGGTATTGCAGGAATAGTTCCTAAGTCAACTTCCTGGATAATGAGCTGATGTCAATAAGAAGCAACCTGTTGGAGGAGGGCCTTGATGTATCTACCATCAATGACACAAAACAAGTATCATGATTTGAGACATAATGATGTTGATGTGGAACTGGATCAGGAACAACATACATGGAATTAAGGCTTAAGAATATCATAGCAGATATCAACTGAATGACTTCCCTTGAACACATTGGTGACACTGAATGGAGTTGGAAGCATTGACCCAAAACTGAAAATGGAGGCTTTGAAATGGTGTGATGAACCAAAAGACAAGTAAATTTTCCAACCCAACAACCATGAAGATGAAGTGGAAGAATGTCGTGTTCAAGGGTGCCTTGTTGGCATTAATAGATGGAGTACCTTGTTTTCCAAATTTCCCCAACCATTTTTTGTCAGGGCCTCTTTATTTTTTAACAATATTGAGGAAGATAACATATGCTTGATCTGTAAGTTCATCCTTCATATGAATCCCTTTGAGTATCTTTAACAAACCTTGAGAAGAGTGGTTCGACCTCATCATGTTCGATGAGTCCATCGTTGTTTGATATTTTTATGAGTCCAACGAGGGTCTAACTTGACTTCTTTTCATGTTTAGAGAGTTTGAAAAATGGGCGAAGAAAGAAAACTCTAATGGTTCCTTTTTGTAGATAGCCTCTTGAGTCCAAAAAGGTAGAAAACAATACTCAAGAGAACCTCTTAACCATGTTTGACTAAGGTATTCCTTTTTTGTAAATAGTCTATCTCAGCCCATAAAAGGTTTAAACTTATACTAGTTAGACGTCTTTTCATTTACTTTAATGAGTTCAAAAAGAAAAGTGCTCTTAAATCTTTTCATATTTTGAAAGTATGAAAAGATCTTAAAGAGGACTCCAGGGGGTTCCTTTCTCGTAAGTTTACAGAGCCTGAAAAAGTGATAAAAGTATGCTTCGTGGTCAAAATGACTTGTTTCAATTCAGACATCGTCAAATATGTTAAAAAAGTTGTCAACCTACTCAAAGCACCACCAAAATATTAAAAATACATGTTTCATGATAAAAATAAGCCATATTTAGGTCAAAACATTAAAAAAAAATTAATAAATTAATGATGAAAATGACCATAAAATAGGCAAAAGTAGCTCATTTTTACCATTTCACATGTTAACTCTTGGGGAGTGAGTTATGAGTGTTTTTTCCCCCTATCTTCTACAGTTGATTGCGACCAATCTAGTGGATCATTTTGAGCATCGTCACTTTTAGGTAGGAGCTATAACCTTTCTCTTTCCTTTCATGTTTCCATTTTGTGATTTCATGCACATTTTTTAAGTTTTTGAGGGCCCTAGGGCTCTAATTCCTTTCCCTAGGTCCAATGCACCCTAGAGGTTTGAAAGATGCACTGAACATGAGAAAAAAGTATTGGGGAGAGCGTTGCAATGCACTATCTACCCCTAGGAGGGTGTGTTGGGCACAATTCCCAACCTTTTGCTTCTTTACTTCAAAATTTCTCTAGTTTTTTGCATGAAATTTTTCCTAATAATCCTTCTTGTTATGTTTCAGGTGTCTATTGGAACAAAATGCCTTGATATGGAGGGAAAGAGAATATGAGGAACAACATTTGACTGCAGCTAATGATCCAACCACAATCTAGGCTTTAAGATATTGTGGGCTCTTAAAATTCTTCTAGCTTCCTCGTATGAGGCAACAATTGGAATTATTGAGGTATTTTGTCCATGCATGGGATGTTCAAGTATAGAAATTCAGACTAGGTGCACATATGTTCGAAATACAAGTAGCAGATATATATTTCTTGACTATAATTTCAAGGAGAAGTGCCCCCATCTCTTTATCTAGTTCAAGGAGTGGTGGAGAGATAGTCAAAGATTACATCAGTGCACATTGTCGAGTAAGATCACAACCAACTAAGGATGGAAAAATCAGCATCAAGGATGTAGTCCATTTGCCTTTAAGAATGATCCTATTTATTATATCTAGATTGGCTGGCAGTGCGACTCTACATGTGGCGAACAAGTCTCACATGCAGTATGCTCTAGAATGTCTGGAGTTGACAATATTCAACTTGAGTGAGGGGGTATTGGTAAACATGAAGGAGTAAATGACTAAGGAAAAAGATGGACAATTAAAGGACTTTGGCTATGGCTTGATCTTAGTTTCTTTTGATTTAGGGCAGATTACATTACTCAGGCCATAGCATATCTCGCTCGAGCTTGTAGATCCGAGAGTCCCAAGAGGAGGAAATGGGTGGATCTCATGTCTAGACATGCAGATCCGTTGTCAATGTGATTCACACTTGTCTTCTTCAGATGCTTGTGAATGCAACTCATTATGATAGAAGACTATCCATATGCAGGGATGGATTTTCGTAGAGACCCGAAGCTCGTGCTTCTTGATGGCAAGAGATGGGGTGCCATAGGTAAAACATTTTGACCATTTTGGATTTTTAAGTTTTACATTTTTTTTGTGATTTTTAATGTGTCTAAGACTAAACTATTGGTTGGTGCACATGCAAATATTAAACCCATTCGACCTATCGACTCTTCTTATCTTCATCATGCAGGAGACCCACAACAGGAACAAGCAACAATACATGTTCTTATAATAGGACGAGAGGTACTACAAGATCTTAATGTGGTCGAGACCCTAGACAAGGTTGAGCATCACATGGAGGGGTTGACCCATGAAAAAAATGAGACTAGGATTGACGAGCTCCCTATGAGACTGCATCGACATACTATTGGCGTGCCTAGACAAATTAGTCAGCTATTGTGCAAGATGGCCCACACAGTGGCGTGCTACCATGAGCACTATGATTAGTCTACTATGAGGCTTATAGCCATATTTTGACTGCATGTATATTTTAGGCCATGTCCCCACATGTGTCTTGGGCACAAATGTTGTAAAACCAAAATTTATAGATATAGATATAGATATATATATATATATATATATATATATATATATATATATATATATATATATATATATATATATATATATATATATTCAATGTTTCTTATGGTTCTATTATTTCTTCCAATGTATTTGATGTGTATTAAATTAATTTACATGTGTCACAATTGTCTATCTAAAACATGATTTGCTAATTCATCCGTCAATGTATTTAGATTTCTAGAAATGTGCTGATACTGGATGAAATCAAAATATCTTTCTAGAAGGTGAACCCTCATGAACATGCAAAACATAGTTGGACTTCTAACTGAATAAACATTAGTCAATTGTAGTTCTACAAGTTGTGAGTCAAGTTTGATAACTATACGATGGATACCGTGGGAAATAACATCAGACAAAAGTTTGATCACTGCGTTATACTCAACAATGTTATTAGTAGAGCAACTGATACAAATCCCTTGTAAACTCACTAACTCACCATTTGGAGCATATATAGCCCAAGCTATGAAAGAGAGGTTTCGAATAGTATGGCTAACACCATCAGCATAACCAACATATCATTCGAGGGATGTTGACATCTGCAAACCAAATGTAAACATGATTAACAAAAACCTAGGAAACACTAAAGGGAGCACACTGCAAACACACTCAAACACACCTATATACAATATGTACACAGTGCACTATGCAAAAACTCAAGCATAGTATTTCTTAAGGTACAACCCATTCCTAGGTAGCACCAAGGGAACTCCATCAAAATCAACTAGGTCATAGGCCCCTTTAGCAAGAAAACATTTGACAATGAATGGACCCAACCACATTGGCTCGAACTTCCCCAATCCTAATTTATTAGACTCTTGATTGTATAACAAGATAAGATCTCCTTTTGAAAAGACACGAGGCTTGATACTCTTGTCATATTTTGCCACATTTCTTATGGGCTTCATTAGCCATCGTGGCAGCATGACAAGTTTCATCTAAGTGCATCAGATGTAAGAGACGTTCCTCTTCTACGGAAGTGGCAGGGAGGAGTTCAACAACAATTTTGAGGGATGGAATTTCACTTTCAATTGGAAGGATTGCTTCCAAACCATAAACTAATCAAAATTGTGTGAACCCGATAGAAGTCCTAAAAAAGGTTTGGTACACCCACAAGGTCCAATAAAGAACAAGATGCTTGTCTGATTTATGGACCCCTATCATACGTTGAAGCATTGTTTTGAGAACTCTTTTGATTGTGTCAACTTGCCCATTCGTCTAAGGGTAGTAGGGAGTGGAAATTTCATGGGAAAGTACCAGTTTGGAAGTCAGTTTGAACATCATGTGATTGCAAAAATGTTTTCCATGGTCCATAATTACAACATGTGGAACACCAAACCGTGTAATGACATGGTTGAAGAAAAATAGGGCAACAATTTCACCAATATTATTGTATGTAAGCATCGCCTCGACCCACTTGGTAAAATAGTCAACTGCTACGATGATATAGGCATGCGCCCCGGCTAAGTGAGGGTTACATGCCATGAAATCAATGTCCCATTTTGCAAAAGGACCAATGGAGATAACCTGATGCAAAGGAGCGAGCGGAGCACAGGTCTTACGATCATATAGAAGGCATGCATGACACTTCTGGACAGTGAAGAAGTAGTTGCAAAATATGGTGGGCCAAAAATAACCAGCACGTGGGATCTTTTGTGAGGTGGCATAGCCAGATAAATGACCACCACATGCCCCGGAATGGCATTCATTTAAGACTTTATCAGCCTCCTCATGGGTGAGGTACCTTCAAAAATCTGTATCAATACCATGACGATAAAGTGTGTCGTCGATTATAATGTAATGCTTGGCTTGATATCAGATACATTGTTGATCAGAGTGAGAAGTATCATACCAGAAATTTTGGGTCTAGAGATATATGATAATGTATCCATACCATGGGTTAGATGAAGAGATCAAAAACAACGACTCATCCAAAATAGAATCACCAGATGTTGGTTCAAATTCAGGAATCTGAAGGTCGCAAATTAACTGAGCAAAAACTAAGGATTTCTTCGACTTGGATTTAATGAATTCCAAATTGAACTCTTGTAGGATGACAATCCACTTAGAGTACTTTCCTCCAATAATTGTTGCAATAACATGTATGTCATGGGGTTGTAATCTGAAACAACCATAGTTTTGCGAAGCAGTATGTAATGGCGAAAACTATGGACACTTGGACAGCCTCCAAAGCTAACCTTTTGACATGGGTGTACTTGATTTTGAGATTCTGACTCAAGTAATAAATAGGATGTTGGGTTCTTAGATCACCCTCCTGAACCAATACCATAGAAATGATAATAACTGCAGTGGAGTGGTACAGGAAATAACAAGGATGCCCACATTAGTACATCTTTCAAGGCATTGAATGTCTTTTGAGCAACATCATCCCAATGGAAGGGAACGAACCTTCGAACATAGTTGGGAAATAATCTCCGAAGAAAGGTAGCCTTCCCTTGGAGTCATTGAAGCTAAAGGAGGGAAGAAGGAGCAGTCATATCAATGTTCGCCTAAACTTTCAACATATCAATACGAATTCCATGTTGTGATACAACAAAACCAAGAATTCGACTGAAACTTACACAAAACACACATTTGTGCAGATTGAGTCGAATGTTATAATCCATACATTGTAAAAAGATGGCCCTAAGATGCATCGGGTGATCAAACCGATGTCTCGAATGAGCAAGAAAATCATCTAAATAAGGTTGCACAATATGTTTGATGTCGTGGAAGGCATAATTCATTTCCCTCTGAAACATAGCCCCAATATTATTTAATCTGAAAGGGAGTTTTTTATATGAAAATATGCCCCAGGGACAAATGAATGTTGTTTTATGTTGGTCTGCCAGGAGAATGTTGATTTGATTATATCCAGAGAAGCCATCCACAAATGAAAATATTTCACAACTGACACAATCATCAACAATTTGGTCGATGAATGGGGGTGGGATAGTTATCCTTTAGACAAGCACGATTGATGTCTCGATAATCAACACACGAATTGTTCCATGTTTCTTCATGACAGGAACAATGTTAGACACCCAATAAATTAAAGGTACATGATAAATGAAACCAACGTGCAGAAGTTTTTCAACTTCAGCTTTAATAGCGACATCCTTTGTGGGATGAACCGGACAGAGGCACTGCCTGACTGGTTGGGCATCAGGATACGTATTAATTTCATGCACAATGATGTTCATATCAATACCTGGCATTTCTTCATAAGACCATGCAAAGACATCTCTAAATTCCTGGAATAAGGCCTTATAAGTCTTGACCTCATTGAGAGAAAAATATGCACTGGTATGTAGAATTTTTATAATGTTGGGTTTAATTGAAATGTCAAGAGGGATAGTCTCTTCAATATTCGACAAGTTCTTCTCAAAATTGAAATCGTAGATGGATGCAAAATTGGTAGACATCTCAACGATATTAGGTCGATAAAGTTCACTAAGATCATCCTTGAAGCAATTTGGTAAGGAGGAACGATGATGATGGTTGTCCAATGGCTCATCATTCGACATCATGATCTCCATGATGCTCTCATTTGTGGAAACGTACGAGAGAAAGGATCAAATGATGTACCATAATCTAAAGAATGATCAACCTAATTGTTCGAAGCGGAAGGATCGAAATAAGTTGCACAAGCCGAATAGATGGCTTCATAATAAAGTTGAATGGGGTTGAGTAGCATACGGTCACCAAAACTGTCGATATTAGATTGATCTAGCACTATCCATGGATCGAATGGAGTAGTACAAGAAGATATCATATTAACATAGGTAACCAATATATATTAATATTGGCAACCAATATATATTTGTCGGGAAGTGAGGGAAGAGGAAGCGAAAAGGTTCCCATGAGGGAGTAATCTTTAAGCAGTCCAACCCCAACATGTTGATATGTGTGAGGGGTTTCCCCCACGAGAGGGACACTTCCAATAACTAAATAATCAATGGCAATAAAGTGAGTTGATCGATGGCTATGATACCACCTTTATGAGGAAAAGCGATCATTCTAAAATATGTCAAAACAATTGCAGCCATGGCATAGATCCATGTATAACCTAGTAGACGATTATAATCCAGCAGTCTGTTAATAACTTCAAATTCTACTTATATGTTTTTGCCACCTAATTCTACCTATAGAGAATTCAAATTCCACACAATTTATAGTTTCTTCCATCAAAAGGCTTCAAATTGGTCGGTGACTGACTTAACTGGGGAGAACCAATAGCCTTCCAACAAGACATGGACATAATACAGGTTGAGGCTCCCTTGTCTACAATGTAACGATGGATATTTTTACCACGAACAAAAACCTTGATCATGAAGGCTAATTGAGTCAGAAGTTGAGGTGTATAGTTCTCATGGTTAAAAACTACTAGGTTTGAATCTGAGGGATCAATACATCTAATTTCCGAAAGTAAAGCCTTCTTTTGGGTGGGGAAATTTTGTAACACCTCAAGAGTCAACAGAGTTGATGGAACCTGATCCATATCCTCAACTATGTTATAATTTTGAGTAGCTCTTATGCAAGGTTTGAATGTTGGTTTATGGATAACACCTTTGGGAGGCTTAATTGTCAATTCAATGGATACGACATTTGGAGTAGGATCTGATGGAGATGCAGTCGAACTGGTAGGTTGATCAATAGTCTGACTATTCATGGGATTTACATTGTCGTAGTCTTTACTTTGAGCGGCCACCATAACATCATTTTTGGGCTTAGCAGAGGAAAGCATCAAAACCGAGTTAGAGGAAGCAGGATCCCAGGCAACCATATTGGTCTCCTGATTCAGACATTGATTTGTCAATTGATTCAAAGAATTTATTCACTTCCGCCTGGTGTGGACAATCATGAGTGAAATGCTCCTAATTACAGATCAAACATGGGTAATGAGGTTTCCACTTTTCTTCAGAAGACTGATTGTTTTGTTTATCCTGCGGAGGGTTGTCTTTCTTCTTCTTACATTTTCCTTTCTTCTTACTTCCTAGTTATGGATATTTGCCTCTGGATGATTAAACTACACTGATATCAGAAGTAGAAGTGATCCAAGTGGCTTTAGAGACACTCGGAAGTCCAAGAGGACTCTTAATAGGTCAAAATTCAAAATGGCCAAATTTCTCTCGAAATAGAACCATATTGAAGTGCTCATTTCCCTGATTCCAATGGTGCAAACGACACTCAAATCTGAGCTCGTATGAAGAAGTTAGATCAAGTCAAAGTTCTAGTCAAAGATGGACAATTGGCAGGCTTAATGATCCTACAAATTGACCGAGACCCGGCACATGGAATTCGGCCATCGGTCGGGAGACATTGTTACCTACTTAATTTTCCCAGTGACCCTTATTTTCAACAAAATAAAAATAACTAAATTCGTTATAAAAATGAGAAAAATTTATAAAAATGGGGGGGCGGGTTGTCATCCCCGCTCTATTATTACCATATATATTTATTGGTTGGTTTGGGGCCACGCGGTGCGAACCTCGCCCACCACACATGACAAAATAATTGAAACCAACGAGGTTTGAACCCACCCGGCTTGGTGGGTCCGACCTGCCTCTCAGGTGGTTCTAAAATATATATAACTGCAGCCAATGCTTAACCGTATGCCAAGTCATTGTAACTGCCCAGAAATAATAATAATAAAAATAAATAAATAAATTTCACCGTTAGAGCATGTGACCGCATTCCAAAAATTGTTACGTACCAATTCAAATGTAATTGATCCCATTTTTAATGCATGGTTAAAACAAAATGACAAGGTTGGGCTGACAATGGGATTCGAACCCCGATCTCGCCAGCAACATTCCTACGTCGTAACCACTACACCATTGGTGGCGGCTTTGTGATGTCTGCCACCCGACCTATATTTAAACTCACATTTTCACAATGTTGGGGCAGCGACGGAACGAGGCACCATTGGAGCAGAACCACGAGCTACAGGGGTCGGAACTATGAGCCAAGTGCCAGAACCATGCATGGGCATGATTTTCGAGAAGGAAATTTTGTTTATGCTAGTGAGGAATCTTTGAGATACTTGGGAGGTAAAATTTTACAGTGTCAAAATGTTATCAAGTTTATAGTCATTTTTATCATATTTTCATAAGGAGCGCGATGGTGAGGACAGATTCTCCATATGAGTAGTAGAATTGCAAGTGCCCTGCAATAGAAAATTTCTGAAGAACCTTGAGGAATCTTTAAATTCCCTTGGAGATTGAAATTTTCCAGGGTCATAATGCAACCAACTTTATACTCAAAAGTCTCAAAATTCCACAAGGATCGTAATAATGAGATAATATTTTCCATTTGAGGAGTAGATATCTAGTCAGGCCATGGAGAAGAATCTTTGGGGAATCATGTAGAATCTAAAAGATTACCTAAGGCCTAGATTTTGACAGTGTCATAATTTGATGAATGGATTGTCGATTTTACACTACTCGATGCTAGAAATTCAGTGGTGCGGTCAGTTTTTGTAGCTGAGCCTTTCATTTTTCAACCAAATTCAAAAGTGAAGGTACATGAAGTAGTCATGCTATGTTTCCTTTATTTATTGCTGAGATGATGTATTATTCTTGATATCCATGTTTGATTCTATGTCGAGGGATCGTTATTTCCACATTATGTGAGATTTCATTAACTTTTCATGCTATGTATTGTTGTTGAGATCCATGTGTAACTATGTTGAGGGGATACTCGTTGCCACATTATGTGAGATACTTGTTAGTTTTTCATGCTAAAGGAAGCCCATTTTGAGTGAGAGTTCATGTAGGGAGAACGTCTCGTGGAACGACAAGACACTCTTGTTGAGGGCATATGACCTTGTTATGACAAAGAATAGTCTATGTGCATCATCATCATTTCTAGCATTATATGAAGCAACCTCCACACTCTTGACACCGGGCCAAGAGACGTAGCCCACACTGGTGAACTTCGTTATCAAATGTGTCGTGTTCTTGATTTGTTTATCATTGTCATGTTTCCTCTTTTTTAAGCATGCACATGTGGTTCTTTATGCTCTTTAAATGCAATTCTAACAACATTAAAAAATTAAAATAACTTGGATAATTCGGGTTGTTGAAGGATCCCGGATCAAGAAGTCATAGGAGTGGTAGGAGGGCTTTGAGAAGTCACATCAAGAGTTAAACCACATGGTTTACTCATTGACTGTTGGTTTTTAGAACCAATCACGCCATCAAAAACATGCAATTATTTGCTAAGAGTTTGAGAAAAAGTAACAAAAGGTTGCGAAGCATTTGGTATCTTATCATAAAGTGTGTTAGAATGGATATAGATGAGATCCAAATAATGGGCACGAGAAATTATTGGCTCTTCAGTTATGACTTCTTTTGGCGACGTCTTCTATGATAGATGGAAACAAAGAATTAATGAACCATTTAGCTAACAATTGGTCAGGAACAAAAGTTTTAACCAAATGACGACGATGTCGTCACTCATGAATGCGATCAGAGATGTGAGTGGCATTAGATTGTTTGAAGTTGGTTACAAGTTAAATTACAGTCTCATATCTGATGGGTAACTGGAAATGTGTTAGGAATTTGGTAGCCAAGGCATTGAAGTTATCAAACAAAGCTCAACGTAATTCAATATACCATTTTGTTGTCATACCAGTGATGTGTAAGCTGGAAAAGACATAAACGAACAAAATCATCATTGAGGAAGTTTGAAAAACACCACAAATGATAAGTCATCACATGCGTGGATGGGTCTTCTCCAGGATCTCCATTTAATTTAGGAATATCACTAGGAAACTTCGTAGGAATAACCAACCACCAAGGAGAATGGGCAATGGGATCATTAGTGAGCCTGGTCAAATCTGGCAGTTCGAGAGTTGCTACAAATGGCAACTGCCTGTTGAGATCAGGTGAAGGATTCTCTGGATAAGATGGGATAGCATGATCAATAGGTATTTGTATCCTCGGATAGGGAGGATTTTGATAACAAATATACACATAACCCTGTTGTCCAGTTTCATGATAACCTTGTAGAGATTGAAATGATTGCGTTTAGACTTGTTGACCATAAGGAATTTAGGGATACCTTGATACAATTGATATTGTTTCCCTGTGGGATTTTACGTCATCCCCACATAAGGTGGGTTAGGTTGTGGTTGTCCCTATGCCATACCATACACATTATGACCCATCTAAGTTTGAGGAATGTCCTGTCCAAATTGTTGTGATTGTAAGTTACCATGAAAAGGTTGGGTATACATAGCTTGGGATGCGCTAGATACCGATGAAATTGGTTGAGTTAAAGGTACATCTTGTAAAGGTTGTCTCACATTCATTTGAGTTTGAACAGATTGAGATATAAGTTATTGAGCATAAATTTGAGATGTAGGTGGAACAAACTGAGAAATTAAAGATGAAGCCAAAACCGAATCACGTTGCATAGGCATAGTAGGTTGCCAAACATTAGCATCCATTCCCGAATGTGGAGGACTCATTTGAGGTTGAGCACTAATTTGAGGAGATAGAAATGTCCCTACAACAGGATCCCCCCCACTAAAAGAGGATGATAATATGAAGGAAACTTCCCCCCAAGAGGAGGGTGCCCAATAGGAGGTGAATTAGGTTGTTGTAAGTGTCCATACCCACTAACATAAGGGCCATTATACTGCTGAACTGTAGGTGTAGATGGAGGAATAGGAGTAAACTGTGTATCGCTCATTAAAGAAGTGCCAAATGGAATTCCAAATGTAGATGACATGGGAGAGGTCCATGGACTGGATGCTGCACCAGAGAAGGTACCAAACAAATATTTGTAACTAGGCAGGATACATGATCCGAACTTAAACAAGAACGCAACAAATTACAAAGATAACCATGAACACATATATATAGCAGAAATAATACTTCATTTCATTAATGTAAAATATTGAAATATGCTTACAAAAAGTAATGGAAATAAACCAACTAGGGCGATGGTAGCTTATCTCTGAGAAGAGATGTGGTGGCTACATGCCTCTGAACTGTGTCACAATGAGGCTCGAAGGCCTATTTATTGTTGAAAAATAATGGAAAACCCTTAACATTCCAAAACCTAACCCTAGAATATGAAGTGCCAAATTGTGGGCCCCATTTGGGTAAATTGGTACATCAACTTCCCGGGGTCGTAACTTTGGCATACGATCTTCGTTTGACGTGTACAATAGTTCGTTAGAAAGATCTATCCGAGCACTACCACTATGGGAAAGGTCCATGGGCCTATATTGCCCCTAGTTTTCCCAAAAAACATCATTTAGGGCCTCAAAATGGCTCCGAACGTTTAGGACCCGAAAAACTGCTAAAAATAGTAAGTTGTGCTACAATTAAGGAAACTGAAAATGCTGAGAGAAACAATCGTGGGGCTCCAGGTGGAATTGGCAGGTGGCCACCAACATCCACCTGGATCATTCCTCCCGCCTTAGGAAGAAACGGTCCCCATTGTGCTGAGTTCCTTCATGAGATGAGGAAACTTTTGCTGAACTTGGTCCTTGGTGAGCCACTTGCCCTGGTGAAGGCGTTGCCCTGCTTTGACAGCTCGATACAGTTGGATATTCTGTTGGCGAGTGTTCTTGATATAAGTGTCCATGATCTGATCAGTTGTAGCTTGTTCCATGCAATCTGGATTTAATTCTATTGGCGTGAGCTATTCTGCAATGTCAGATGTGTCTAGCAATGGTGGAAAGTATGGCCGAAGGCAGTCCACATTGAACACTGGGTGCAAGCCAAGGAATGGGGGAATGCTGAGCTCAAATGCATTGTCTCCCACAGCCTTGGTAATGGTGTAAGGACCATAGCAGATTGGTCTCAGTTTCCGATAGGCTCCAGTAAGGCGTTCCTTTTGCAAATGCAACCAAACTTTGTCGCCCACATGAAACTTGTGTGGCACCCGATGTTGATCATGTCGTTGCTTGTACTTGGAATTTGATTTCTCCAGAATTTCATGGACCTGCTGGAGAATATGTTGGATGTGCTCAATGAAGTTGGTTGCCTTGTCTATTTTGGACTGGACATGAGCCGAATCTATGTGAGTAGCTACAAGTGGCATGGCCACATCAATGGGGCATAGTGGTTGGAATCCCAAGCCCACCTGAAAAGGGTTGTGGCCAGTCGAGCTGTGAAGAGCTTGGTTGTAGTTGTGCTGAACATAGGGGAGGCTCTCATCCCATGTGCGTGGATTCTTTGAGTTGTACATGCGCAGAATGTGTACAATCATCCTATTGACAACCTCTGTCTGGCCATCAGATTGAGGATGGAAGGCTATGGACTTAGTGAGTTTGGTGTCCAACATTGACCAAAGACTGGACCAAAATGTACTGAGGAACCGAATGTCCCGATCTGAGATGATAGACTGTGGGATCCCAAAGTGCACCCACACTCGTTCAAAGAAGAGTTTAGCAGTGGCTTCTACTGTGATATTCTTCTTGCAGGACGCCATAATGGCCATCTTCGAGAACCTGTCGATGACCAAAAAAACACAATCATTTCCATGCTTAGTGGAAGGAAGGCCTGACATGTAATCCATGGAGATGGATTCCCAAGGTCGACTAGGGGTAAGCAACGGGGTATAGAGGCCTTGCTTCTTGATGGTCGGTTTGGCAATGGCACATGCAGTACATGATCTGATGTACTTCCCGACATCCTGTCGAATATTCGGCCAATAGAAATACTTTTGCAATACTGCCACCATTTTCTCGACCCCGAAATGCCTAGCAGCTCGACTGTAGTGTGCTTTCTAAATCATCTTGGCACGCTCGCTTGAAGGAACACAAAGGTGACCCAGGTGGCATAACAGGGCATCCTGGAGGTGAAATTTGGAACATGCTGACCCTCCAAGAGTGTCTGGTATGTGTGGCCGAATTCTGGGTCACTTTTGTAGAGAAGTGACCAATCAGAAGTCTCATGCCCACAAGAGTTGAGCACGGTGGTTAAGACCATGATCGGTGTTCGACTGAGGCAATCTGTAAAATTATTGGTGCTACCCTTCTTATACTTGATTTTCAAATGAAACTATTGCAGGTATGTAGACCACTTCTGATGGCGATCATTCTGCAATTTCCCTTGGGTCTGTATGAACTACAGGGGTCAGTGGTCTGTGTGGATGACCGTTTCCTTCCCCAAAATGTAATGCTTTCGTTGTTGGAAGTCCTGCACAATGGAATACATCTCTTTATCATAAGTGGGATACTTTCAGATTGTTTCTGAAATTGTTTCACTGTGATATGCCACTGGATGCCCATGTTGAGTAAGGACTGCCCCAATAGCATAGTCAGAGGCACCTGTCTCAACCTCAAATGGTTGTTGTAAATTTGGAAACGTGAGCACTAGTGCCATGTAGAGGCGATCTTTCAACTCTATGAATGCCTTCTGTTGAGATTCAGACCAAAAGAATTTTGCTTTCGCTCCTCCCTTGGTGACTTGACTCAAGGGCCAAGTGATATGAGAAAACCCCAACACGAACCTGTAGTAGAAGTTGGCATGACCTAGAAAGTTGCGGAGCTCTATCAGAGTGGTTGGAGATGGCCAATCCCGAATGACTTGGATCTTGGCTGGATCCACATGCACCCCCTGTTCATCAATAATGTATCCCATATACTGAACTTGGGTCATGCCAAAATTGCATTTCTCCAAATTGGCACATAGCTTGTGTTGCCACAATGTTTGGAGAACCTGTCGAATGTGGTGGAGGTGCTCTTCCCAACTCTGGCTGAAGATCAGAATGTCATCCAAGTATACCACTACAAATGAGTTGGTGAATGGTCGCAAGATGTCATCCATTAGCCTCATGAAGGTTGAAGGAGCATTCGTCAATCCAAAAGACATAACCAACCATTTGAAAAGGCCCTCCTTGGCTTTGAAGGCAGTCTTCCACACATCAGGCTATTCGATTAGTACCTGGTGATATCCTGACTTCAGATCGATCTTGCTAAAATATTTTTCCCCCTTTAGTTGGTCCAAGAGGTCATCAATTCGCAGGATCGGGTACCTATTACAGATAGTGATCTTGTTCAGCGCCCGATAGTCAATACAGAGTCTCCAAGTCCCATCCTTCTTCTGTACCAACACAATCGGGCTCCCACAAGGCAATGAACTGGGACGGATGTAACCTTTCTGCAGCAGCTCCTAAATCTACCTTTTGATTTCATCATTCTCCAGAACAGAGCACTGATAAATTAGTCCATTGGGTAGCGGCACACCTGGGGTCAGATCGATGGAGTGCTTAACCTAACAGTGCAGAGGAACCCCTGCGGGGGAGGTGAAGATGTCCTCGTACTCCTCCATGACCTTGTCCATCTGTAGTTGTCATGCGGAGGGGCCCTATATGGAGGCCGTGGCCACCATCTTCTTCTTTCCTTGAGGGCGTATCATCAGGAAAACAAGTTTCCTGGTTTTGGAAATGAGCTTACGGCATTGTTTTGCAGTAATCAAAGAGATGGCGGTAAGCAATGCTACCTTTGGGATCCTGTACAACTTATTTCCCAATGTAATAATAATAGCACGGGGCCTTGATTCATACACAACATGTCACTTCCACAAGTATGGTTGTCCTAATAATACATCAAAAACTTCAATGGGAGCAGTGTCACACAATACCTCATCCGTGAAGGGTTTGATGTTGTATGGAAGGCGACACTGTTGGCTCATGCGAAGATCTCGTCCTTAGTGAAGCCATCCGATGGTGTACGGTTGTGGATGTGATGTGGTCAGTAAGCCCAACCACTTCACTACCTCTACCGAAATGAGGTTCTTTTGGCTCCCGCTATCGACAATGAACAGTAGCGGGGAGCCCTTTACCCACATCTAGGAGTGGAAGAGACGCTCCTCCTCCTCTGGATCTTCGAGTTCATTTTTATGGATCTTGGCAGTAGCAACAGTGGTATTGGGATCTGCATCAATGATATGCTTCCCTTTGTCATTCCCCTTGTCGAGTTCTGACTCAGAGTCGGAACATGCATCTAATTCTGAAACCTTTAGCTCATCCACTAGTGACTGCTTGGCCCGACACTCACTTGTGTTGTGAGTGCAGCTCTTATGGAACTCACACCATTTTCCCGTGTCCTTTTTCGGCTTCACGGTGTTTTTCTTTGCTTGCAACTTTGGCGGGTTGTCTTGGGCTGCCCCGCCTTGGCTTTTTCCATTGTTCTGTGGTTTAGGGGCACCTTTCCCTTGCTTCAGATTCGCAGATCCAAAGTCTCGCTTCTTTTGTTTAAACTTCTGCTCAACCTTGATGGCATATCGGTATATTGTGTCAAGCGAGGAGATGTTCAGGAATTCTATTTCTTCCTGGATGTACTTGTGCAGGCAGTCGTGGTATTTGAGTATCAAATGTTGCTCTGAATCCTTGATACCCAACTTTGTGCGAAGGGTATGGAAAAGATTGGTGAACTCTGGCACGTCTTGGTCCCTTCCCTACCGCAGCGTGGTCCACTTTATGTATTCATCCTCATAGCTTCCGACAAGGTAGTACTACTCCTTGATGGCATCTTGGAATGACTTCTAGGTGGGTGCGGCTGAAAATAGTGAGCCGGTATTTTCATCCTTCTGCTTGCAGTAGGTTTCCCACAAGTCCTTGACGTGGGAGGCTGCTTTGAGAAGAGTGAAAACAATCTTCTCCCGACTCAAAAATTCATGAACAGAAAAATAACCCTCTAGCAGATTTAACCATTTATCTACGATATCTATGTCTATCTGACCCTCGAACATGGGGATTTCAAAATTAACTTGTACCTTAAAGGGCATGGTGTTTCCAGAGTAGCTGCTGGAAGCCGATGCGTTGCTTCTGGGTAGTCGTTGAAGGGTATGGGCAAAGTTTTCCATCATCGCATTCCATTATCGCTCGAGGGCTTCTTCGAGCAAGATTTTGATAGGATCTCCTGCCCCCTCATCTTTCTTCTCATCTGCCATGGGAGGCCATCAGAATTTGCAAGGCTGGTCTTGCAAAGGTTCAACCAGTTCAATCCCTAACTCCTTATATCCCGACCTCGTTGGGGACATGCAAAGAAAAACAGAGAAAAAACCATCCGCTCTGATACCACTGATCCGAACTTAAACAAGAATGCAACAAATTACAGAGATAACCATGAACACATATATATATAGCGGAAATAATACTTCATTTCATTAATGTAAAAATACTGAAATATGCTTACAAACAGTAATGGAAATAAACCATCTAGGGCGATGGTAGCTTATCTCTGAGAAGAGATGTGGTGGATACATGCCTCTGAACGGTGTTACAATGAGGCTCGAAGACCTATTTATTGTTGAGAAACAATGGAAAACCCTTAACATTCCAAAACCTAACCCTAGAAGATGAAATGCCAAACTGTGGGCCTCGTTTGGGTAAATTCATACATCAACTTCCCGGGGTTGTAACTTTGGCATACAATATCCATTTGACACGTACAATAGCTAGTTAGAAAGATCTACCCGAGCACTACCACTTAGGGAAGGGTAACATTTGTCCATGGATCCAAGTTGCCCCCAGATTTCCCAAAAAACGTCGTTTAGGGCCTCAAAACGGCTCTGGAAGTTCAGGACTCGAAAAACTGCTAAAAATAGTAAGTTGTGCTACAATTAAGGAAACTGAAAATGCTGAGAGAAACAATGGTGGGGGTCCAGGTGGACTCGGTAGGTGGCCACCAATATCCACCTGGATCAATGTGGGCCACCATACAAATGTGTCTTTGGTGACGTTACAAACATGGATGAGGATGCAACATGGGTTGTCTCAGTCATGGTAGTAGATACAAGTTGAGAAACCATAGCAGATTCAGTCATGGTTAATTGTCCCAAGGAAGATTGCCAAGGGAAACTCAAAGGTGAGTTGAAAGGAAAAGAAGTAGACAAAGGAGGTTGAGATGGAGTATGAGGAGAAGGAAAAGGATGGGCCTGATAAAAATGAGCCCTTGCTCAAATAAGAGAGGAGGGTTGAGGCTCTTCCTGTGGAATCTCTTCGATACTCACAACACCGGGTGGAAGTGGTTCACCTTCAGATCCAAGATATATAGTTTGGGATTGTGTCTGAGACAGAGGAAGAGAAGAGGAAGGTCCTGATGTAATATGTGTGGATAATTGATGTACATCAGGTTGTATAACCTCAGGTTGAGTTGTCTCTGATTCAGTATAGTCAGGTTCAATATCCTTAGGTAATGAGTTTTCAAGCACTTTAGTTTCGATTGTGTCAGATTCAACAACTAATGGAGAGGTAATCTCGGGTTCTGTACTCAAAGGAAAAGATGATTTTGTTGGATCTATCTCAGATGGAGAACCAGATGTAATAGCTCCTAAAGTACTAGATTCGGTAGTCTGTGTTTTCTTATGCTTATGAGGATAGCCAGGAGTTGCCTCAGGTAAAAGAGGAGTCTTATTTTTCATTCTACGTGAATTATGGGGAATAGGGTGTTGTTCTTCCACATTGGATTAATAAATTTTAATAATTAACAACAAAAATAAATCAAAGAGGTTAAACTAGGCATAAAGGTTTACTAAGCAATTGTGAATTGCAATATACAACCTTGGAGAACTAAGGATTTACTTACATGCAGGCAATTTCCCTTAATGTTGTGTTCGGTGTATCACAGAGTACAAAGTGGCCGACTCAGGTTCCTATGGTGATGATGGAAACCTATGGTGGACTTTCAAAAGATACTCGATGGTACATGGAAGCGTATTTTGTGTTAGTGTTGTCTAATGTGTAACCGTACAATGAGTGTTCCCATATACTTTTCATGCATGGAGTGGAATATAATACACCCATACATACGTGGAGAACGGTTTGATACACTTATGTACGTGGAATGGGATATCACCCCCGGAACGCAATGCTGGAAAAAACCGACAACTCCTATGTTTATAGATGTTGAAACACGTCTCTAGCCTAGACCTCTATATTTTTGCATTAATGTTACAAATTCTCCTTAGGTTGATTCATTAAATTTTAAGTTTTATCTTGAGTTAAGTTTCAATTTTCAAGGCTCACCACGAATTTCGCCTGAATATCCTAAAATGCAAGCTAGCATGATAAAATGAAACTTTTCTTTTCAATGAAAATCTATATATGGGAGGGAAGAGAACAAAGAATATGCAACATAAAAGATGCAACAAACTAGATCGTTAAGCAGTTCCCCTAATGCAAATTGTTCCTAATTACAATTTCACTCACAAAACCCTAGATGCAATGCATGATGCATAAGATTTTTCTTTTCAATTCCACTTAATTTTCAGTTGAAAACTAAGATATTTGCCTAATCATTGATAAAAGAAACTACTGGGAATGATGACTAAAACACCAATTTCTTCAAGCAACCCAATGATCAAGAAATCAGTTTGCTAATGACCTAATGACAAGAAGAAAGGAAAATATAAACAAATTCTTAAAAAAGGCACTCAAAACCAAAAGAAAACAAGATGAAGGCTTCTTAGAGACCAAAACAACTCAAGGACATAAGGAGGACCAACTGGAACCGATTTAACAAGAGAGAAATGCATAAAAGGAAATTTTATACATGAAATAGGGGTCAACGCAAGTGTAGAGAGGCTATCTGTGCTTTGCAATGCAAGTGCAGAGAAGGCTAGGTGCACTGCAATGGTTTGTCGACAAACTAGGGGGAGTGTTGATCAAGGAAAAGCTAGTTTCTGACACAAAAAATCAAATGCAACTCAATGAAAGGTCTTCCTAGGGTCAATTCAAACTAAGTGAGGCACTGGAGGTCTGTTCAAGAGGTGTAACAAGGGATAAAAATCAAGGAAACCACTAATGGAATGAATCGGTCCCCAGTGGAGTCGCCAATTTGTTATGCAGAATTTATGACTACAAACAAAAGTAGCTTCCCTAGACCTAGTGGCTTGGTCTAGAACAACAAAAAGAAAATAATATAAAGTTTGCCTTAGAGAAATTGGAGAATGGAAAGATGCTTACTTGTGATCAATTGCAAGCTCTTCTCACCTATTGGCTTGTAAGCTCCAATCATAGCTCTGATCGCTATAATTAGAACTTGCACAAATGACCAACGCAAGCCAAAGATCTATGACATCTATATAGCATTATCCGATCACTCTATTCAATGGATCATCATAGCATTGAAATATATGAATGTAAACATAACATAACACATATAGGAAAATGATATAATTTTTTTAAATAATATGAAAAGGAGAGAGATTACAACCAAAAGTGGAAGCTGATTTTGTCTCCCCGAGTTGACTTGTCCCTCCTTGTCACCAAGCACACCTCAAGGTCACCCTAATGCATGGAAATGATAACTCTCTTTGGTTCAAAGCAACAATATGAGAGCATGATCAGTCTCCAAAAGCCAACCCTGATGTTGTAGATGGCTATAGATTTATATGAGAGTGTGGTAGTTTAGGAATTCTTATCTATTTACCAATATAGGCTTGAGATCCACTCTTGATGGGAAGATGAGATCAAGGGATAAGAGGTGAAATCTCCAAGATAGGATTAGATAGGATTCAAAGTTCTTATCCAAGGTGTTGTCGCTTTTTCTAGCCTCCTAAGGAAACTATAAAATAATAGTGCAAATATTAAAATAAAATTAGATGACATAATCAAATTTTAGAGGGAAAAAAGGAAAAACTATTTTTTCAACTCATATTTTCAACTTATCTCCCTAGTGTTTTACTCAAATTTCAAGTGGAAATACTCGTTGGATGCATAATTTGATTCCTCATCTAAGAAGTACCCATGTTGCAAACTTTCGATGGACCTTGTTGCACTAAAATCGAGAAATACATGAAAAACTTGATTGCAACCACATTTTTTCATGTATTTCTCATTTTTCGTGTAGCAGGGTCCATCAAAAGTATGCAACACAAGTACTCTTTGGATGAAGAATTAAATTTTGCATCCAACAAGTACTCCCGCTCAAAATTTGAGTAAACCCTTAGGGAGATAAGTTGAAATACGAGTTGAAAAAGTAGTTTTATTATTATTATTTTTTAATCTTTTTACCTTTTTACTCTAAAAATGGTGAATCATCCCCCATGGTTGACATCATCATCTTAAATCCTATTGGTTCTTATAAAGTTTATTTTAGTTGTACATTTTTCTTAGGAGGCCCATTTTAAACCTCAAAAGTCCCCTAATGGTTTTAGAAGATATGAAAGCTTCCTAGAGACAGCCTATGGGTTGATTGTAGACCAATGCCTAGGACATCTTAAAGAGAGGAGTGCTTTTGGATATTATGTGTAGGTAATTATGTTGCACTGCAATTGTCACGTAGTTGGAAAAGATTATGAAAGAGGCTTGGTTCAATAGTCATTCATAAAGGTAAACTCAAACAAATATATGGATCTAAATGCACAAGGGGTAAATCACGCCAATCTCAAAGAGAAATGTCTGGTTGTGGTGGCCGATACACAAAAATATGCAACTTTAATAATGGCATTGTAGTAAAGTGAAGAGGAGGAAAGGAAGGAGGGAATTCGGTGCATAAGGTTGGTTACAGTACAAAATCCTAAGCAATGATGTTCCGACAGAAATATGGCAAGGGAGGAGATGAAAGAACAGAAAGAGTGGAGCGCAAATTAAGGTTTCATGCCCTATACCTCATGTATACATTTATCACCAAACAACATAAGTAAATCTGTGCTCATACATGTACTGCAAGTTATAGACTAACATAAGTAAAATTGTCTTATACATAGGTATTGTTCACTATTTAGCAACCTAGATTCATCCATGAATTAGAAAGAAACTAACAACTTCATTACATTATTTTAGAGGAAGAAAAACATACATGAAATGATATTTACAGAGGGGAAAACATACTGTGCATTGCCATGATTTCAATCACCAAAGAGTTTAAGTAATCTTAAAAATCTTTCCCATTCACAAGTCCATTACATTTAGCAATACATAGCTCAAGTCCCTCATGAACAGGAAAATAGAACCAAAAGTGGAATCATAGAATTTGGACCCCTCGGGTGCAGAATTATGGAACCTGTGTTAAGTGTTTCTTCCTTCCTTTTATAAGGAGAGGGGGAGCTTGGAAATCAGTTACAAAAATATCGTAGCCTGAGCATCCAATTATCTGCTAGACTAGTTGTCTCAGCATGCAAGGCTTTGTCGCCCCAAATTATTGCGATTGGATTTATTTCCGTTCTTTAAAATATGAAAATTACAGGAAAGTCGACAGAAAGGAAAATTGAACGATGATTAGAGGAAAGTATCCCCATGCCATTTATGATATTTTCCCTTATCAGACCATATCTTTGTGCTTATGTTCCTCCATTGCATCTCGGCTAGTTCCCGTCGCTTTCACCTTTAACCGCTTGAACTGAATGATTTTTTTCATTTTATGGAACTGAGAGCGATCAATGGTAATGGCCTTAGTGGTATTATGGAATCACAACTACCGACTCATCTATCGCTCTAGACTTCTTGTATAATGCTATCAGAGCCATGATATGCCCAGTAATATTGTCTTAATGCTAACTCAGCGGTTCTCGTTATTGGCCCCTTACACCTAAAAGCATTACAAAATAGGCAAGTTATACGATCTTTGGCTCCCTTTGTTTTAGTCCCTTTCTATAATTCTCTTCATATGACCGGGGGCTATGACTAGGTGCTTATCCCTATGGTGCTAGAGCCTTTAGACTCCAATCTGGGGACCTTTTTCCCTTTATAAAGTTCTTTGCACCCCTTTCCTTTAAGTTCCTCTAGCGACTGTGTGCTTAGCCAAATATCAGAGCTCCTATACATCAAAGGTTTTCATCAAGGCTTTTATATTGGAGTTGCAACATGTTTGCGATCTCTGATTGTGATAACCCTTTCATGCTTGACCTCCAACTCTGCCTTTGGTTTTTTATGCCTTTGTGATTGTGGACCAACCCCCACATCGAAACCCCTCTATTGCAGGATTCAATCGTAGGTTTTAACTTGATGCAACGATATTCCTCTACTTACAATTGCCAATTTGCAACTTGACGTCAACCTTAGCCACGTGTCACCCCGTGAGTGGTGACATGTGTCACCCTTTTTTGCCTTCTTTGGACCCTTGAAAATGCCAAATCTGCATGCCACATGTCCTTCGTACTACCACATCATGGTGACGTTAGACGCCATGTGGCTTTATTGGGACCAATAGTATTACACCACGTGGCCCTCTAGAGGAGAGAGAAAAGGCCCACCTGCCCTTGGTTTTGCGTTGAATTTCTTTGTTAAATGCTTTTAGGCATCCCTCGACAGTTTACACTATCAGCTCTTTTCTTCCTACAGTGCCTTTATAGTGGTCAAGATCGTCAATTGTCGATTTGTGACTTGTCTTGCGCTATCGCGATCACCGATTTCCAATTCATCCCGAACCTCTGATCATTGATATCCTATGTGCCATGGAACTCCGATCACCAATGTGCGATGTCGCTTGATCCTCCGATATGAGATTTGCGATATCGGACCTTTGCTGCCTAAAATGTTGAATGACATGTTGCTTGATCCTTTGATATGTGATTTGTGATATGCTCCTGAACCTCCGATATGTTCTTCTCCTTCATTTCAAAGGCAACAAAACCCTCAAACTTCAACATGCCATATCTTCTAATCCAGAAGTCCATTCTGGGACTTCCACATATCATTGGAAAACTTATTCTGAGAACTATCCAATGTAGAGGGTCTGATTTAGCTTTGAGTGCTTATATGGCCTGGAAGATGGCTTCAAAATTCACTTTTCTTTTGCACTTTGGACATATGAAAACACATTTTGCAATGAGTGATAACATTGGCTCCAACTGGGGATAATGCCTTGTTGGCAAGGTGTTGAGAACCTGCAGACTAGTAGCCTTCACCATTGGGCATGGAATAAAAAATATAATGAATCTATATAACCATAAAATCTCCATGGAACTTTATCTGCGGGGAGTCCTTTCCTCATCAAACTGAAATGCAAAAAATTAAATTCTAACAACTAGAAATTAAATGCGCTAGTGAGCTTATTTATGTATAACTCCTACTTATGTATAGGGCATCAATTCACCTAAGTGAGGTAAACCCTCCAAGGATGCTAGGTCAACATTTGGGTGATGGACCTAATGCCTTCATGCTGCTAAAATTTAAAAAACAAAACAAGCATGCACCATGAAAAATATTCAAAGAAAAAACCGGATACATGCTCCAGAAACAAAGTTTGTTGTTGACCTAAGAATGTTATCATCTAATCAGCTACAGGGTCATAGAATTGACAAGAGGAAATTGCAGCTTCCTCATTTTTATGAAAAGTTTGCTGGCTAATATCTTCTTGGTCGGGGCAGTCACAAACACTATTCAACTCCTCAACTTTAGGTTTTTCAAGAGAAACTTGTTGTTGATCTTTTTATACCCATTTTCCAATGGGCCAACACTCTTGGAAATTTGCAATAGAATCTTCATTTTTTGAATTGTAGGAGTCATAGAGTGGAGAATCTACTGAGGATTCCCGGTAGGAATCTTTCTACAACAGGAAACCACATGCACTGCTTGGTCGTTCAACTTTGGGCTCTTGAAAAATTTGTTGTTGGGAGCCTTCTCCCCACTTGCTGGTAAATAACTCCCTTTGAAAATATGTAACCATATCATCCTCCTCTAAATCATATGAATCATAAATCGGAGAATATTCATCAACTTTAATATCAACTTCTTGAACTGGTTCTCCATTTGAAGGATGTGAGTCGTAAATTGGATACTCTTTGTCAACCTCCTGGTGGGCCTCCTCTTATTATGCAGCTTCCCAAGACTAGGACTATTGTGGTTCTGCACCGCTCAACTCCCCATCAGAGTCATACACATCATAAGAAGGAGAATCATCAACTTCGGTTGAATAAGGTCTCTGAGGGTTTATTTGCAGCTCGATGATGTCTCTTTCTTCACTTTCTTGATCACTGGACAATGCTTCTTGATGCCGATATATGTCTTCTTAGGGAGGAGCCCCACAAACATCTTCATTAGGATCATTAACCTCGACAATATTTTCATCATTGAAATATGCACAACAATCTTCAAACAAAGCATTTGGTGGATATAATATTTTGCAATAATGATTGAATGCTATATGAAAACTTTTTAAGGAAGATATACTGCCACGAGCTATTGTTTTGTATCAAACTCTAAAATATTCTTCTAAAGAGTACATTAACAATTTCATTTGCTCACGTTCAAAAACAATACCTTGTTATTCCATGCATTCTTAAAAATCGTTAAGGTGTTGGTCTAGCCTCCTATCTATGTTTCCACTTAATCTAGGCTCTATCCGTGTTTCCACTAAATCTAAGCAAATATGTATTCCATTCATGAAATGAAGGGACATGATTGGGATAACCAGCAATAGAAGAAAAATCTAGTGGTGCAAATTTGTTGGCCAAGAATGTAGGAATGGCCATTTTGAAAACCTCTCTAGGTGAGTGATCTCAAGTTCAAATGCACGGGAAGTTTTATGTTGTTCAGCATCAGAGCGAGTATGAGGCCTCTTGAAAGCCAGGATGGTCAAATAAAGAAATAGACAATGCAGTCGTCAGGATGTTTATTATGAAATTTGGATAGTGGAGTCGCTAAGATGTTTACCATAAGATTGAAACAATGGAGTTGCCAAGGTGAGAGATCTTCAACCCACACTTCCCTTGCTCACCTAACAGATGGAATGTAAAAAATTGTCATACCCAAGGAAAAATATTCTGATTCGTTCCTTGGCAATGACGCCATAAATATGTCGGTGCTTTTTCTAGCACCTATAGCACTAGTGCTTCAGGAGATATGAAAGCTTCCTAGAGACAACCTTTGGGTTGATTGTAGACCAGTGCCTATAACATCTTAAAGAGAGGAGTGCTTTTGGATAGTATGTGTAGGGATTTATGCTGCACTCCAATTGTCACATAGTTGGAAAAGATAATGAAAGGGGCTTGGTTGAATAGTCCTTCATTAAGGAAAACTCAAGCAAATACATGGATCTAAATGCACAAGAGGTAAATTGGGCCAATATCAAAGAGAAATGTTTGGTTTTGGTGGTCAAAAAACAACAACAGACAGCTTTAATAATGGTGTTATAGTAAAGTGAAGAGGAGGAAAGGAAGGAGGGAATTCAGTGCATAGGGCTGATTACAATAAAAAATCCTAAGCAATGATGTTCGAATAGAAATATGGAAGAGGGAGGAGATGAAAGAGAAGAAATAGTGGAGCACAAATGAAGGTTTCATGCCCTATACCTCAAGGATACATTTATCACCAAACATCATAAGTAAATATGTGCTCATACAAGTACTACAGGTTATAAACTAACACAAGTAAATATGTCTTATACACAGTTATTGTTCACTATTTAGCAGCCTAGAATACTTCCATGAATCAGAGAGAAACTGACAGCTTCATTACACTATTTCAAAGGAAGAAAAACATATATGAAATCAAATTTACAGAGGGGAAAACATATTGTGCATTGTCATGATTGGAATCACCAAAGAGTTTCATTAATCTTCAAAATCGATCCCATTCACGAGTCCATTACATTTAGCAATACATAGCTCAATTCCCTCATGAACAAACAAATATAACCAAGAGTAGAATCACAAAATTTGGACCCCTCAAGTGAAGAATTCCGGAACCTATGTTAAGTGTTTCTTACTTCCTTTTATAAGGAGAGGGAGAGCTTGGAAATCAATTACAAAAATATCTCAGCTTGAGCATCCAGCTGTCTACTATACTAGCTGTCTCAGCGTGTAAGGCTCTATCGCCCCAAATTATTGTGATCGAATTTGATTTCGTCCCTTAAAATATGAAAATTATAGGAAAATAGATAGAAAGGAAAATTGAACTGTAATTCTCTTCATATGACCGGGGGTTATGACCAGGTGCTTAGCCCTAAGGCAATAGTTCCTTTAGAATCCTATTCAGGGGGATTTTTCCCTTTATAAAGTGCTTTGTGCCCCTTTCCTTTAAGTTCCTCTAACGACCGCGTGCTTAGCCAAATATCAAAGCTCCTTTACATCAGAGGTTTCTAGTCGAGGCTTTTATATTGGAGCTGCAACATGTTTGTGATCTTTGATTGCGATAGCCCTTTAGTGCTCAGCCTCCAGCTCCACCTTTGGTTTTTTATGCCTTGTAACCATAGATTAGCCCCCACATCGGAGCCTCCCTATTGCAGAATTCAATCGGAGGTTTTAATTTTATGCTACGATATTCCTCTACCTGTGATTGTCGATTTGTGACCTGTCATAATCCTTAGCCACGTGTCACCCCGTGAATTGTGACACATGTCACCCTATTTTTCCCTATTTGGACCCTTGAAAATGCCAGATCCGCATGCCACATGTCCTTCATACTACACCACGTGGATTTATCGGGACCAATAGTATTCTGCCATGTGGCCCACTAGAGGAGAGAGTAAAGGCCCACCTACCCTTGGTTTTGAATTGATTTTCTTTGTTAAATCCTTTTAGCCATCCCCCGACAGTTTACACTATCAAGGTTTTTGTTCCCACAATTCCTTTATAGTGGTCACTTTAAGATCATTGATTTCCAATTTGCGACATGTCTTGCGCTATTGTGATCGTCGATTCACCTCAGACCTCTGATCACTGATATACTATGTGTCATGGACCTCCGATTGTCGATTAGTGATGTTGCTTGATCCTCTGATATGAGATTTGTGATATTGGACCTCTGTTACCTGAAACGTTGAATGCCATGCTTCCTGGTCCTCCGATATGTGATTTGCGATATGCTCCCGGACCTCTGATATGCTCTTCTCCTTCAATTCAAAGGCAACAAAACCCTCAAACTTCAATAGGCCATATCTTCTGATCCAGAAGTCCATTTCGAGACTTCCATATACCATTGGAAATATTATTCCAAACACTATCCAATGGAGAGGGTATGATTTAGCTTTGAGTGCTTATGTGGCTTGGGAAATGGCTTCAAACTTCACTACTCTTTTTTCAATTTGGACAACCAAAAACACATTTTGCAATGAGGGACAACACAAGGTAAATGGTTGTAACAACTCCTAAAAGCTTCTAGAAGATGTAGCTTCGGGATTCTTTTTATTTTTCCCGAATTTCTAGAATCAACACACCCTAACAAGGGACAAACTGTTGTTGATCAGTGCTGGTGGAAAACTAAGAAACCTTCTACTTATCAGCGTTGGTGTAGAACTGGGAAACCTATTGCTAAATGCATGTCCCTAAAGGGCTAGGATTCGTTGGGCCTTAAAATTACTGAAATGAAGTAGTCAAACCCAAAAACTTAGGGATTTAGAAGAGTCATTCTTAGGGATTTGTGTAGGGATGATGATAAGGTGTTCATGAATGTTGATTGATCCAGTTTGTAAGCCTATTGACCAAATGCGACAAAATGGCCTATAACACTTCAGAAAAAGTCTTGGGTTCAATCATAGAAAACATGGAAATCTAAGCTTGATTTGATGTCTCAACAAGTTTTCTTCTTGTTTGAACCCTTGCATTTCTGTTACAAATGATTTGATTTTCAGAATGGTTCTTTTGTACATAGTTCAAAGGTGCTTTCGAATGGGTCTCTACTTCCTCAACATCTTCAAATTGTTTTTTCTCTTAAAATGGTGTTCCATGCTATAATGCATAGGATTTTTTTGTCATAGTTAGAGGTGAGATGTGATTTATTTAGTATATGGATTATTATGTGAATGGCTTCTTCCCAATAGGTTTTTGGTATGTTTCGTTCTTAAATCATAGCCCTAGGCCACCTGTTGCACTAATATATTTTGCCTTTCATCTACTCCATTCTATCGGGGAGTGTCTGCAATGGTATATTGTCTCTTTATTGCATATTCATCATATAAGTCTTCAAGTTCATTTGATGTAAACTCTTCTCCTCTATTTAACAATATGCAATTTATCTTGTAACTTGTTTGGTTATCTACCAATGCTTTGAAGACCTTAAATTTCTCAAATGCCTCTCATTTATCTCTCAATAAAGCTTCCCATGTTATTATGGAAAAATCATCAATCACTAACATAAGGTAACACTCACCTCTAGGTGCTTATGTTGTATAAGTTCCACACAAGTCCATGTGTATTAGTTGAAGTGGCTTGCATGAGATTGTTTTTCCATTTAACATGACTTATGGATAGGGTTTTGTGGCTTGGTAATTTTGGGTAAGTCTCTTATAGCTCCCTTTTTGTTGATTCTGATGATATGACCAGAGTTTAGATGCCCTAGCCTTCTATGCCATAACCAACACTCGACTTGTTTTCCCAAATGTCATTCTTCACTTTCTTCCTTTAGAACATTTACATCGTTTGTTGTTCGAATTACCTTGGCCAATATCTTTCCCATTGTAGCTGACTTTGTTTTACATTCCCGAGCCCTAAAGATGACATCATATCCTTTTTCGCACATCTGACTCACACTAAGCAAGTTGTGTTCCAATCCATCAACAAACAATACATCTTATGCCTTTCCTTTGCCATTATTCAAGCTTATTATACCTTTTCCCGTTATTTTCCCTGGTGCATCATTGCCAAAGATGACATTACTAGATTTGTTTTCATTTTGGGAAGGGAAATTACTCTCATCTCTAGTCATATGCCTGGAGAAATTGTCATCTACATACCATTGTTGTTCTGGTTCTTAGATTAAAGAACAAGACCACACTTACTGATTTTATTTTGTTCCTTTTTTGTTTTCCACAACATGGGTTTCTCTATCCTATGATGACTTTGAGCTAGTGGTCTAAAGTTTCTGAGTTGACGTTCATAAGATTTATGTTGAAATTTATGGCAATAGTAGCATTCGGTGACATTAGAAAGCAGGGAAAATGGATTGTTGTTCTTGCTTATGTTTGTTCTTACATTTACAAATCTGTTGTTAATTTCATTTCTTTTCCGACTTCTTATATATGCTTTGCAATTCACAACCTTTTGAACAATTTTTTTTCACAAATAACAATATCCACAGAGGAAATTTTCATACATGGGGATAGCTTGTGCTTGTGAATATAATCTCCTTGACATATGATGCTCCTTTGATTTTGCCTTTTGATTAAATTGAGAAAAATCAAAATTCCACATCAGTAGACAACCTGGATGATATTAACTTGTTTGATATGGCTTGTGTCACCCAGTTTACTCAGTAAATTCAAGTTGGAGGAGTTAGAGTTCAGTTCTTCATGTGTGATTGCTAATTTCTAGAAATCAAGGTCAGTTATCTCAGGTTGTTTTCAATTAAACTAGTTCCAACTTTTGGAGGAACTAGTGGAAAGTCAGTTAAGCAATGGGACTTCAATCAAACTAAGTGACCATCTAGTTAATTGATCAATCAACCCAAAATAGCTAGTGCGTGCAGATAATTTGAGTTACCCAGTTGAGGTGGAGATTCCAAGGTAGTATAACATCATTTGTAGACTCCAAGTCTTGAGTGTATAGGTGTTGCATGTAGTCGGATGATCAACCTAAAGGAATTTCGTAATTCAATTGAAGGAAATTCCTAATAATAGGGGATAATTTCTCAAGGAATAGGGCAAGTAAATAGGACCTCAAGCTAAGGAAAATTTTGACTAAGTCTAGCTCACAGGCCTTCAGTGAGCAGAGAGATATGTTGTTAACTTGCAGGGTGAACTCAGTTGAGAAAAGAAATTGCAATACATCTCTATTCATTTGATGCAAGCAGACATGAGGGATTTTAGTAGATTGTTTTATCTAGATAAAAATACTTGTTGCATGTGTGTTATTTCTTCTTGCATGTCTGAGATTTTTATTCTAAATTGTGAATTAATGTTCGCAGAGTAGTACTGTAGGTTTTAGTCTTGTGATTTTGATTAAAAATTCATGATAAGTTGCAAATATATAACCTAATTACTACATGGTATCAGAGTTGGATTCACATTAGAGCAGAAAATTCGAAGTTGTTTCCCAGAGGTTCAAATTTGAAGATTAGTGTAGTGGGATTTATTCATAGTTGAAGAAGGCCTTCAATGGATTAAGGCTAGATTATGCCTTGGAAGGCACCTCTAATTTTGTTGCATGGAAGGACCACATGGATGCAGTATTGGATGACAATGGGTTGCTAGAATACATCAAGTTAGATTTTTCAAAACCACAAGAATCTGATGCCACGAACCTTTCTCAGTGGAAGAAAGATGTAGCCAAGGCAAGGAGAATAATCTTGGAGTGAGTACAGGATAATATTGTCTGAATCTCCATGGAGAAGAAACTTTGTTCACGATGTGGAAAACACTTACAAAATTATTCGATAATAGTAGTGACCATAGGAAGTTGGCGCTCAAGGATAAACTTCGAAGTATAAAGATGCATAAGAATGACACAATTCCACAATATCTTAGCAAGTTTACACTGTGTCATGATGAACTTGGCAGGGTCTTTGTTAATGTCCTTGAAGATTACTTGGTAAAACTAGCCATTTTGGGCCTTCCCAAGAGTTGGCATAACTACCAAGATTTAGTGCATGGGAGGGAGAAAATACCGAGTTGGGAGCACTTATGGTATGATTTGGTAAAGGAGGAAATAAGGCAGAGTATAAAGATGAGACTTCATCCAAGGGTGAGGATGAAGAAAACTTTGCATTGGATGGAAGGAAAAGAAGGGAAAAGGGAAGAAATCCCAATCCAAACTAGAATCCAGTCAAGGAGGCAAGAAGAAAGATTTGTCAAAAATTAAATGCTTCCATTGTCATGAATTTGGACACTATGCCACAAAGTGTCCACACAAGAAGGCAAGGAAGAAGACCCCAAGAGGAAAAACAGATGAAGCTTTGGCTTCATAGTTCAAGCTTGACTTTACCCTCATTCCATGCATGGCCAACATATTGATGGGGAGCGTGTGGTACTTGGACACAGGTGCATCACTCCACATAACGGGCAATACATATTTTTTCAGTGACCTAGAGGATAAAGATTTGCAAATGCACATCAAGATGAGGGACAATGGAAGGTATAGCACGACTAAGATTGGTATAGTCACCTTTCAAAGGGAGTCAAGTTCCCCCCTCAGACTCAAGGATGTCATGTTCGTTTCGGGCCTAAAGAAAAATCTCATCTCTGTTGCAGTTTTGGAAGACTATGGTTATGATGTGATCTTCAGCAAAGGAAAGACATTCCTGAGATACATAACCACGAGACATGTGAAGTAGATCGGGATTCGTGTGAAAAACGTGTATAAGCTAGATGTGGAGGATTGTGTTTCATTGAGCACAAAGGAAAAGAAGGTGCAGAGTTGAAATGTCAGTAAACTTTGGCATGGAAGACATGGCCATTTGCATCATGGCGCTTTGAAGATCATGCAACAGATAACCACATACCTCCCCAAAGGAGCACTTGAGCAGCAGGATGTATGCAAAAGATTTACCTTGGGGAAGTACAGAAAAGCCACATTCCATGATCGGGACAACAAAGCACATGCAGTCATGGAAAGGATCTACTCTAATGTCTGTGGACCTTTCTCGACAGCCTCAAGTGCCAGGCACAAATATTTTGTCATTTTTTTTATGACTTCTCACGAAAGTGTTGGATCTTCTTCATGCATAAGAAGGATGAGACACTCTCCAAGTTTGTAGAATTCAAGGCATTGCTTGAGAAAGAAATGGGAAAGAAGGTGAAGGCTCTCAGGAGCAATAATGGAAGTGAGTAATTGTCAAATGAATTTACAAATTTCTATGAAAAAGAAGGAATTTGACAAGAGTTGACAACACCCCACACCCCACAGCAGAATGGGGTGGCTGAGAGGAAGAACAGTAGCATTGTGGGAGCATTGACGTTGCATGATCAAGGCCTACCTGCACCATTTGTGGGTTGAGGCAAGCAACATAACAATCTATTTGCAGAACCAGAGTCCTCATCAGATTTTGGGCATGATTACACCGGAGGAGGCTTTCTCGAAGAGAAAGTTGGATGTGTTGCACTTCAAGATTTTTGGAGCCACCATTTATTTCCATGTCTCTAAAGAGTAAAGGAAGAATCTAGAGCCCACAATAGAATTGGGGGTATTTGTGGGTTACACAAAAAATCCCCATAACTACTGTGTGTACTATCCATCCCTCAGAATGATAGTTGTGCGAAGGGATGTAAAATTTGACGAAGATAAATCCATGCAATGCTCTCTTGAGAGGGAACTTTAGATACCACCAGAAGAGGAGCTTTTAGCTCTAAAGGAGGAACCTTAAGAAGTTGTGGAGTAGCCATAAGTTTAGGAGTGGAGAGTGGAGAAATCCACTCAAGCGTAACCATCCAGAGCTTATAGGCAAAGGACCAATAAAGATGACATACTTGTGCAAGATGTGAGGGAGAATTTGGGTGCTCCTTCAAATTAATGCAGATAGAGAAGGTCACCAGATCGGTGCACTGGCTACGTGGCTCTAAAGACTGAGATTATAGAGACTGATCCATCCTCTTTCGAGGAAGCAGTAGAGAAAATTGTATGGGTTGATGCAATGGTGGATGAATATGAATCCATTGTAAAGAACAGTGTTTGGGAAGTGGTCCCAAGACTGGAAAATAAATCAGTGGTGGATTCGAGATGGACCTTTAAGGTAAAGCATGCAGCAGATGGAAGCATAGAAAAGCACAAGGCCATATTTGTGGCCAAGGGGTACTCTCATGTTGAGGGGATTGACTATGAGGAGACCTTTGCTCTTGTAGCAAGGTACTCATCCATCGGCTCAATTCTTGCTCTGGATGCAGAGATGGGGTGTCAAATCCACCAGATGGGTGTAAAAACAACATTCCTCGATGGAGTTATTGAGGAGGAACTATACATCGACCAACTAGAAGGCTTCAAGACTTTTGATCGAGAGTTATGCAGACTCAAGCGAGTGTTGTACGATCTCAAGTAAGCACCCCGTGCTTGGTACACCAAGACCGATAGCCATCTCACCAGTTTGGGATTCACCAAAAATGAAGCAAATGCAAACCTCTATCACATCTGGGTAGAAGGTAAATTGTTGATTACTGTCTTATATGTCGATGACTTGATTTTAACTAGTGATGAGAAGTTGATCAAATCTTGCAAGGAGGACATTGCAATATAATTTGAAATGAAGGACATGGGTCTCATGCACTACTTCCTAGGATTGGAAGTATGGCAAGGAAATGGGGAACTGTTTGTCTCTTAGGGAAAGTGTGTCAATGAGATACTTCATAGGTTTCGCATGGAGAGTTGCAAATTAGAGACACCTTTAGCGACCAACTGGAGGAAGGAGGATGCCACTTCAGGTGAGGACGTGGATGCTACTGTTTGTCGAAAGTTGGTGGGTTCACTAATGTATATATGTGTTACGCAGTCAACTAGCTAATCCAAGTTATGGTTAGGCCAACCAAATTATTTTGGAGTTTAACTAACCATGTTCTACAATACCTCAGAGGCACTACATAGTTTGGACTATGGTACAAACAAATAGAGGGAGTGAAACGGTGTGGCTTCACAGATTCAGATTGGGGTGGGGAGTCCATCAGACCGAAAAAGTACATCAAGTGGAATTTTCAGTGTTGGGTCTGCAATTGTTTCCTGGTACAATAGGAATCAAAAATCTGTGGCACTCTATAATGTCCCTCCCTTAATAATAAATAATAAATAATATTAAAAAAATACAAGAAAATAAACAATGAATAAAACAAAATAATAATAAAAAAATAAAAATAGTAATAAATAATAAATAACCATACTAAAGCTCTAAATAAAAATAAATAGAAATAAAACAAGAAAATAGTAAAAAAATCAGTAAAGCTATCAAAAAGAAATAAAACGAAGAAAGCAATAAAGTTGCATGTAGGCACATGGAGTGTGTGCATGTGGTTCCCCTTCCAATGTTTGCTCTATTTATTAGATTGTGAGGAGGATGGGAGGCATTCCATCATTCCAAGATTCTATCATTCATTCTCTTGGGAGAATAATGTTCTAAGACAGAGGATTCACTGGCAGTAGTACGTTGATTGAGGGCTCGGGGGTGGCCAGTTGTAGCAATACCTTGCGCAATTGAGCCTGCAGTTGGGTGGAGAGTCATCCCCAAAACCTTGTTGTAGGAAGCAACTTCAACCACAGGTAAGGAATTGGTTCTCATATTTCCTTTCCTCCTCTAAGCAAGGCTCCAGCTGTAAGAAGGGTTGCTTTGTTAGCTTCAATGTCCACCTCCTTATTATTGGCTCTCAACACGTGGTAGAAATCTAAATTATGGAATGAGTCTCCAAGGTCTGTAATTCTGTAGATCAGCCTTGCAAGCCTTAGGTCTGTTGGCTTAGAATGTGTCACCATAGTGTTAATGATTACCTGAGAGTCCCTAATAACATTAGCCTCCCTGATGTTCAGCACTTTCAACATCTTGAGACCTTGGAAAAGAGCCAAAGCCTCAGCTTGAATGCTAGAAGCGATGCCCAAATCCCAGGTGAAACTATGGATTCTTATGCAATCTGGATTCAATATGAATCCTCCAGTGCCAACGCTTCTAGGATTTCCCTTTGTAGCGCCATCAAAAAATAGAAAGTGTCTCTAATGATTTGTAATCCATCCTTGGAACTCTTTTGTTGTAGCCCTTATTTTCCATTCTTTTGGGAGGGAGATACTTGTTGCAATTTTTTGGAATTGAAGATCAAGAGAAGAGCCCCAATTTATATCTTGTTGGCTGAGACTTAAATTGTCTTTATGATCTCTCAGACACTCTTTTAACTGGCATTTAATCTTAACTACCACAAGCTTAGCATCTTGTTCGCAGTTTCTGAAGATCCTTTTATTTCGCTCAAGCTAAACCTGCCAACAGATTATTTTAGGAAGAGTAGACCAAGCAGCTCTGATAATTTTATTTTTTGGAGGAGGACCAGGATACCTTTGAATCCATTTAGCAAAAAAATCAGGAATGGAGGAAGGCAAAGCGAAGCTGGAACTCAAAGTTTCCAGCAGCTCGGTCCAAATCTGCAATGTGAAGGTGCATTCAAGCATCAGATGAGTTATTCTTTCGTGGTTTACCTTACAAAGGCTACACCTTGAAGGGTCGTGGAAACCTCGCTTCTGAAGATTGTCATCTGTCAAGATTTTGGAGTGGCATAACAGCTAGTTGAAGAACTTGATTTTTGGCAAAGAGGGGTAATGCCATATCCCTTTCCATGGCTCTGGATTCGTGACCACATGAGGGTGCTCACACAGCTTGGTGCATCCTTGAGCTATGGTGTATCCACCAGCCTGCACACCCCAACCTCTCGATTTCGAGCCAGCATTGGAGCCAATCCATGGAGCTTGGAGAGCAGGTCCTCATGCTCTGTAGACAAATCTGGGGGTGTTTCAAGATTCCAGCCAGCTCAGCGTGACTGCCAGACGGAAATGTCCCATAGGGAACACAAACCAACCTCATTCATCCATCTGCATAGCGCTTGAAGAGAGCGACAGTCTCCCAGTGGCTCATTATTCATTATTCTGTCTATCCAAAGGTTGATCCTTTTTCCATTACCGGGAACCCAATAGGTATGAGCATTGATAAGAGGATAGGCTATGATACAGAGCTTCAGAAAGGGAATATTTGGAAGCGTCAAAGGGTGATCGAGACAACGAGAGCGTTGGCCTTTGAAGTATTTTTCCCAAAGAGCTAATTGCGCCTGGCCAGGGTTAGGTGCAATAATTCTCGAGATAAGCTTAGCTCCCATTGCAATATTATGATAGCCAACAACGGTTTGGAGATGGATTCCCAGTTGACTAGCGAAATCTTTTTCTCATTTTGCTTGCCCCCCTTCTAAAAAAACGAATGATCTCCTTCATTTATCTGAGAATACTAGTGGGAACAAGAAGGACAAAAAATTGAAATAAGGGAAGATTGTTAAGGACTGTTTTGATGAGAATAGACTTACCAACAATGTTAAGCCAGGAAAAGCCCCAGGCAAGCAACTTGTTCTTGAATTTCTCCAATTGAGGCAGCCAATCTCTGCTGAAGGCTCTTTTGAGAAATACAGGGAGACCTAAGTACTTGAAGGAAGTCCAATTTGAGGAGATGGTGAAACCAAAGGTTCTAGAAATGGAGTTGAACAAGCTGGAAGTGGTGTTCCAGCAATAGATATGGCATTTGCCATTGTTTAGACTGCTTCCCGAAACCATACAGAACTCGTCCAGAGCTCCTTTAAATTTGGAGGCCATAAGCACAAAGGCAACTTCCAATAACAATGTGTCATCTGCAAAGAGGGCATGATTTATGTTTTAAACACCTCTTACTATGCAGAGCCTAACGATTTCCAAATCCATCATTTTTTTGTCTAAATAAAAATTGAGGACAGAGGCTTGAAGAACAAATAGAAGGGGTGAGAGAGGGCACCCCTGCTTGGGTCCTCTCGTGGCTTTGAAAAAGTCAGCAACTCTGCCATTTACTAATGGGGCAATCCAAGGCTCCGAAATGCAAGCCTGAATCCAATTTATAAATTTCTCACCAAATCCAAGCTTATGTAAGACTTTCAACAGAAAATTGTGCCTAAATCTATCGAATGCATTTGCTAAATCGAGTTTAACAATCATACCTTTTTCATTGCGACTCATGCTTGAGTGGATTGCCTCTTGGACCAGAATGATATTGTCCACAATCTGTCTACCTTGAATGAATCCTCCTTGGCTTTCCAGTATGATTTTGAGGAGGATGAGCTTCAGTCTATTAACGATGACTTTGGTAATCAATCTGTAACCAATATTGCAAAGCGAAATCGAGCGAAACCTGTTGAAAGAGTTGGCTCCTTTCTCTTTGGGGATGAGAGCAAGAAAAGCAGAGTTCGTGCAGCCTCTAATTTTCTGGAAAACTTGGGACTTAAGAGCCATTTTGGGACTTGGGACTAGCAAGTTTGGAGGAATCTGGCTGAGAATCCATCCGTCCCAAGGGCTTTGTCTGGGTCCATGGCAAGGAGGGAATCCTTGACTTTGTTCTTGGTGACTTTAGCTTCAAGAAGTGGTTCATTTCAACAGTAATCCTTGACTTTGTTCTTGGTGAATTTAGCTTCAAGAAGGTGGTTCATTTCAACAGTAATCAAGGATGCGATCACATCCATCATATCAGAGTTTTGGTCCATATTTATATCTTCACTATACAAGCTTTTAAAGTGAAGGGAGGTTGCTTTCTTGATGCTTGCATTATCCTTGTGAGTTGTAGTGCCATCTTTGATTTCAGTGATGGAGTTGGTACATTTCCTTACCTGAGCTTGTTTGTGAAAGAAGGAAGAGTTCTTGTCCCCTGCTTTAAGCCAAAGATTGTGTGACTTAAGTCTCCAGTACTCTTCCTCAGCTAGACAAGCCTTGTGATAGTTTTCTAGAGCTGGGCTTCTTTATCTAGAGTCTCTTTTGTTATGTCAGCTGTTTCAACTTGGAGATGGTGAATTTCCAGAGTGTGTTGAATTTTTTTCCTTTCATTGACTGGATTGGGCAGCGATTTGGCCCAGCTTTTCAAAGCCCTTTTCACTCTTATGAGCTTCTCCTCCTAGACAAAAATGGGGGAGCCTTTGACCGGCTGCAGCCAAATGCCCTTAACTAATTGCATGAAGTTCAATTCCTTAGCCTAGAGCGGGCTAAATCTGAAGGGAATTGGTTTGAGATCAAGTTGAAACACCACTTCCAACTTGATGGGTTTATGATAAAAAGTGTTGCAAGGGAGAATGTGGACTCTAGCCTCTAATCCAAGCAGAAGAAAAGAGCTTTGAAGAAAGAATATGTCAAACCTGGCAACAATGTGGCCAGGACCAGTTCTTTTATTAGTCCAAGTGTACTTACCAGAGATTGGCTTGATGTCCAGCATATCCCAGTCCTGCATAAGGTCCTCTACCCATTTCCTTGCCGGATCTCGAACAATGTTGCCTCCTCTCTTATCTACTGATAAGAGAGTGAGATTTAGATCTCCTGCAATGATGCTATTCTCAAGGTTAACGAGGTCCGCTTGGTTTCTTATGGATTCCCAGCATGCCTTTATTTCCCAGCGTTCACAGGGACATACACATTGAAGAGATAATAGTCTCTTTTGAGTCTAAATGCTTCAATTTTAAGAACAACCAGTGAGAGTTGAGGGTCTCAGAAATAACTGAGAATTTGCTTGCGTTCCAGAGAGTGCCCAACCCACCGAAAGCCCCTCAGGCTGAGATTGCTTTCACCTCACATTTATTCCAGAGTTTCTTACTTGCCTGAAGGAAGACAGAGTCCTCCAGTTTGGTCTCCTAGATGAGGAGTATGTCAGGAGCTTTTGTTCTTATTAAACTTCTGATGGCTTCTTCTTTGGTTCTGCTCCCCATACCTCTACAGTTCCAGGAGACAATCTTCATCATTTGTATTTTTGGTTGGCTCCCTTGGAGCCTTGGGGCTGGTTTCTCACCATCTTTGGTTTTGACGCTAATAACTTCTTAAGGGTTGGTTGGCTGCCTTGGAGCTTATCTTTGAAAGTTTCATGCTCCCTTTTTCCCGATCTGTTTTGCAGCCTCTTGTGGATCTCCTTATCAAAGCTTGGGATTCTCCTATTTCGCCTTCTTCCTCTGAGCCATGAGATTCTTGCTCAACTTCCTCGACTTTGACAATGTTTCCTTTGGAGCTCTCAGCAAGACTTGCCCCCTTGGGAGAAGAGGGGGTACCTTTTGCGAGGGGGGTTGATTTTTGATTGTCTGCTTCCTGTGTTTCCTCTATTTGCGAGTTTAGAGGGGCGAATTTATTTTCTTACTCCATTCTGGAAGGGGGTTGCTGAGGAGGGGCCTGATGGGGACCTCTTCCGTTTGGACCAACATGCTTTTGGGTTTTCTTGGCACGCTTGACCTGGTTCTAGACTTCTTCTTTACCCTTATTTGATTCAGCATTGGATGGGCATCCTCTGGCGAAGTGCCCGTAGACATGGCATTTTCGACATTTGAAAGACAATTGCTCGTAATCTAGCTTTTGTAAGTGAGTCCAGCGTCCTACTTTGATTTTGATGGCTTCCGGAAGTCCCACCTCTAGATCTACTTCTACGCAGACTCAGGCACAATCATATTGAGCTTTGTTGTTTGCCTGATCTATGAATTTCCCAAGGGCGTTGCCAATGTGCTTCAATGAGTCTCAGTTCCAACTTTGCACTAGGAGATTTGGAAGTCTAACCCACATTGGGACAGCCGCGGGAACGTCAACTGCAGGGTTGAAATCTGGCGTCCATCTGTTGAGATAAAGGCCCTGGGGGCCCATGAAATAGGGGCCATTCTGGAATATCAAATCCTTGTCATCCTTAGAGGTGAATTCGAAGAGGAAAAAACCTCGTCCTAAGAAATAATAAGTGACACTATTCTTGAGCAGAGGAGCCCAGTTCTTGTTGACCCAGGTCCCAGTGGACTTAGGAGAAGGGCGTAGACCAGTGAACTGGCCAACAAGGGCCCACTCAGCCAAGGAGAAGGCGACTTGAATCGGGGTCTCTGGCGGTAGGGAGATTTCAGGAATGTCTTCAAGCCTCTTGACAAACTTGGATGCTTCACTCTTTTTCTTCTACGGAAAACTGGCCAAGATCCGAGAGAAGGCTTCGGAAAATGAAGGCGAGGGGGAGAGGGCCTGCCTGGGGCAAGCCCGGGACCTCCATGGGGGCGAACTCTAGCTTACTGGCCCCTCCTAGCAGCAAACGAGCCACACAAACACAGGCTCTCAAAAGGAGGAGCTCAGGAATGACGCAGCAGGGCAGAGGGCCCAAGGCCACGGGACCACAGGGCATGGGGATCTAGGGCATAGAGGCACCGAAGCGCACGCAGAAGATTAGGTCTTCATGGTCTACACCAGCGCTCCAAGTCTCGATCCACTCTCAGCTTATAAAAATAATGTATTTAACTTTATTATGTTTTAGCGTTAAAACCATATGGAAAAGGAAAATTATAGATAATTATTTTTAAAATTATTGTTTTTATTAAATTTTAAAATGTTTATTTTGAAAGTATTTAATTATTGTAATTAATTAAAAAAAACGGGGGCCAATTTGATATTATTTAAGAAAAATTAAAGTCTTGTGTATATTAATTAAATCAATATTTAAAAGTTAATGTGTTTTCATCACAGCTTATGGTTTGAGTTTAACTTATTGATAATGTTACTAGTCATTTTTGAACTTCTAAACCAACATACAAGTAGTTATAAAAATTTTAACTCAAGAAAATTTTAATGTCATATATAGATGATAAAAAATTAGTGTATAGAACATAGAAGTAATCATATTATGGTTGAATGAAGTAATATATATTCACAATAGGATAGATCCTTTTAATTATTAGTGAAATATATAACATTGGGATGTTCATGAAATATGAGAGAATTTTAAAAGCTAAAGTAGTGGACTAGTGAGATGGTATGTTGCGCAGTCGACTTTGAGTCCTTGTAGCTTCTATCTAGACATTCTGCCTATGCAGTTTGAATTACATAAAGAGTTATATGATTTAGATATGATATAGTCACACTCAGCATATGTGTCCAGATTGGATATTCATATAGTGCGATCCGCATCCATGTTGTCAGAAATTGCCTTGTGCCTTGTCTCTGTGCTTGTAACACAGAATTTGCACTAGCAAAGACAATGGGCAGAGGATTGGGTGCCTATCTAAATAATGACAATGTGAGAATATCCAAGTTCGATTCGTGGCGTATGCCGATGTATTGTAGCTAATAGGTTTGTTCAGAGTTTCCTGGTTTTGTTTCGATCTTTATGTTGTAATTGATGAATGTAAAACCCGGTAGCCATTAAAGCTTTGTTAGGGTTTGATATGGTGTTGCCTTCGCAGGTGCGCTTGCAGGCGGGCCATCTTATTAATAAAATGATTTTATTTTGTGTTTTAGGGGGATAACCTTCCCTGTCATCCGATCCGGTTTTGAGTTGGGTAGCGGTGTCTCTTCTTGTTTATGGTGTGTTTCTGTTTGAATCTCTCTTTGGTTGTTTGATTTTGTAAAGCCCCTTAGAGTAATCATTTAATGGCCATAAGAATCTCGAAATACATTCAATAAATTTGTTATAACAATTTATTTTATTTTGTGAAAGGCAGTCCATTTATTTTTTTTTTTTTTGAAACATCTTTCTTCTAACATAAAGTTATGATTGCTTAAATAAATACTCAAAATATTTCACTCTATAGCATAGAATTTCAATTTATCCTAGCACATAAAGGTCATGAATCTGTAGACTTAATATTGGGATGGTCCATCAAATTTATGTGTGAATGGTGTGACATATAATTTCAAAAGTTAGTGGTGAATAAATTTTCTTTTCACGATTCAAGTACCTTCTTAAAACAATAATCTTCGTTCCTATAATACCACCAATATTCTTAAGCTTTATTCATTCAAATTTTGATTTTATGTTGAGACAACTCTCTAAGTTTTATTCAGACAACATTATTACCTTCCAACCCATGTTTTCCATGGTATAATACTATAAAATTAGTGGTTATTAATAATTTATGGTTTAAGTATTGTAATAAATAAAGTTGGATAAATAGAAAATCAATTATGTGTTGTTATTTCGGGGTTGTAGTGGATGCCTATATTGCCAACGAGTAACCATTAACCTCATGCTGTGATAGAATTATGTGGACATTAGTTCATTCTGAATATTGTAGTCTAACATAGAGCAAATTGGGATGACAAAATGATTTGTCATGGATGATGTTGAAGTTGTGCCGCAGTTTCTCAAACATACATAGTGAATTTTGTTGAGAATGTATAATATATTTCAGAACTAAAATAAAAATGGTACATCAATAATGATACATATGGCTAATTTGGCTCTATTTTATTTTCTTCGTCGGGACTGGGAAGACTCAAATTGAAAGCAGAATGTACTTAGTAGATACAGCTTTAGAATTTGTATTTTTGCATTTAACTTAATCGAAAACTGACAGTAACTTGTTTAAAACTAATAAGCAATTAGTTTCATTGGATTTTCTTACCTAAGTTCCCTGAGAACGAAGGGGATGTGCAAAAAAAGTCTTGAGTGTACTTGGAGAGGACAGCTCTGATTCATTAGTATTAAACGTGAACAACGATCAAGCCCTTGTGCCCTTAACATGTTACGAACTTACAACTGATAAATACCTATTCTTATGTTTGTACCATAATTGTGCCAGCTTTAAATCATTTGTATTTAGTCCCGGGAAAAGGAATCTATTATAGAATGATGTATTCATTTAATTTTCTGTATTCGTTTAATTTTTCTATTTGGAGGACCTTGATTAAGTATTTCTGACCACAGAAAACACATCCATTAGATATTGAAAGCACAAGCTATATCTTTTAATCTATATCTTTTAATGTTTGATGCTATATATTTTAATCTATATCTTTTAAGTTTGACAATATATAAGATTTGAAAAGCTACATGCAACTTTTAATTCTTAATTTTATTTCTTAATTTTGTTATTTGACGGGTTGCCTATCAAAAAGAATATGAAAATACTGAATGCATTTTTGAATCTTTGATCGGAGAATCCACAGTAAGAGAATTTTTACACCACTTTGTCGACTCAGGAACCGTGAGTTTGAGCAAGTCAAGGTCCAATGGGACCAATATAGCCCAGGGTCAGTGACTTGGGAAGATGCAAATGTTATTTTTAATGACTTTCTTTATTTACTTGAATAAAATGTGTGGTGAACTAATTAGGAGTGCTTACTAAGCTAAGACACATACTTTTATGGAGCATCTAAATCATGTTTTATTGTTTAAACTTTATGATACATCTAAATCGTACACTATGATTTTTGTTTAGTTTAATTAACTGTTATGATGTTGAGTATAATGAGGTTTCGTGATTCAAGGTTAATTGCATATATTGGATAAAGTTGTCTAAGGAGAAATGGAAAGGAGAAAATTGCAAATTTTCTAATGATGATAACTAATGATAGCTCATGTGATTATGGACAACTTGGATATCGATACTTAAGGTGGTTGAGAGGAAGTGTCACAACAAGGGTAAGAAATCAATCAGAATAGGCAACCTATTTTAGAACATAATGGAAGAGTTTGGTATAATCATAACTTGGTACTCTAAAGGTATCACTATAAGGTCTATCTAAGGATGATGCACATAAAGAAGAAAATATTGGTAATCAACTAATGAAGTTGAATAATCATGGTAATAATGAAGGTCATTTTGAAGGAACCTCAAAGGTATGATGACATAGATTAAAAAGGTAAATCCATAATAAAATTGATCAATTAGAGGAGATAAGTGGTGTGCATGACAACATCTATAATAGTTTTGCCCTCTAATGGGAGGACCACATTGTAAAGTTTTCCATAGGTGACTAACTATATGCATGAATTATGGATAACAAGATGTATGATCAGGCAATTTTATTTTTTTGATGTCTTAAAACAGGAAATGATAAAAGGATTACATTTGGTAGCCATATTAATGAATTTATTTATAGGGTATTACCCAAGTTGGGGAATAGTAACAACATTTCCAAAGTGTATCAATGTTATGCTTCTAAGAGAGGAGGAAAAGAAACCGCAATCACTGGAGGTGAGAAATTAAAGTCAATTTAATAAAATAGCCATTTTTGAAGCTAGTAGACATGGAATATTAGGAAATTAAGACTCTAAGAAAAATAAAAGTATATCTATGAATATCGGGTAGGAGGAAATGAAGGGATGTTCTATCAAGAAGAAAGTTCTTTTAAGGGTATTGATGAGTGGACCAAGAAACATGATTGGTAATGGTCATAGTGATGATCTGCATAGTTTAAAAGTGTGAAGATATGAAGTTGAGAATTTTCATAATGACCAGTGATGATAAATGAGGAAGATGTTTAAAGGTTTAAATGGTAAAAAAAAAATATAGTTGAAGTATAGGAAAGAAATGTTGCTAGAAATTTATAAGGATACCTTGAAAAGGATTGTGTACATATTGAGAAAAGAAGTGAGAGTCAATTAATAGAGGTTGTACTTGACTGATTTGCACTCATTGTTTCATGAGTAGGACTTCACATAGAGAAACTTATCAAGTTTTGTTCCCATAGCATTAAAAGAGGTTGTTTCCATGGAACACCACACATTTAAATTTTTCATGGGCAATGATGGCAGTAGTGTTTCCAACTGTTTCAAAATCTAAAATAAAGATGTTATTGAATGAGCAAGAATCTCTTGTCCAAAATGAAGAAGGGTGAATTTACGATAAAGCAATCAAATGGTATTGAGATAGGAACTTGACGAGATAAGAAAATAATTTGTGTGGATGAAAATGATAATTGTTAAGTGATGAATGTATAAGTCAACATTGATCAACAAACCCTCATGCAAGTAAATTAAGCACGATATAAAATTAAATCATGATGACCTAGTGTTTATATGCAATTGCATATAGCGATATTGAAATCGGTAAGCCAAAGGGTAAATGGATGTAAAACCAAGGGATTTTAATTTTGAGATAGATGATTTAAATAATGATTGTATAACTAGTAATATCTTAACAATGAATTTCACCAGAATTTCCTTGGGGAAGGAAGAATATATGACGAGAGATTAAGACTCAAGATGATGAGGCTCATGTGAAATTTAACGATGTACTTAGATGATTTTACCTATGGTGTAAATGGTCAACTTCCTATTTGAAAGAAGTGGAAATGATTATTGAAAAACTAATTGGTATCTTGATGAAAACATAACACTAATAACATTGATGAGATAACATAGATCCTAGATGGATGTTGAATAATCTTAGTTCATAGTTGAATGTTTGTAAAGTAAATGAAATTCATTTTTCTGATGAACCATGATAAGAATGCATATAGAGTATTATTCTATATTTGATAAGTATTGAGATGTTTCTCATGTTTCATGATATGATGGTATGAGGGTGATCATGCACATGTGGTTCATATTTATATAGTTGTTACAATACTGATGATGTATCCTTACAATGATTATGATATGCATAACGTGGCATAAGAATTATAATGCTATAATATGGGGTTTATTGACATGTGGTTCATCTATTATGTGAAGTCATGATATGTCTTTGATGCAAATATGTTGATGTTATAAGTTATGATGGTATTTCATGAGGTGAAGCATGTGATAGTTGCGTACAAATTTATGACATGCATGAGCATGCAGTTCATTATTATTCATAATGTTGCGATTACCATTGATGAATGTTACATGATGACATGCAAGACTTAGCATGTGGATTATTTTATATGATACTATGATGATATAGCTAATGCATTGGTTGCATGTTGAGGTGTGATGATTCACAGGACTCCACAAATGGGCCGAGAGGGCCGGTTTATTTGATGATCTCGTGCGAGCCCATACGCACGAGGGAGAATAAGTAACACCATATGGGCTGGGGACAAACTCAATCAACACTACATATGCCAGTAGTTCCTTTGTCTTGTGTAGCTCTTGATGGATAGATCTTGAAGGGCTATGGGACCATCTTGAGGAGGCCAAGTGCCTGATGTTCTAGGCTAGGTGCATGTTATTGGATTGGGATGTTGAAGTCTGGTGGGGGTGTAAGGACTTCGATCCCTGGGGCTGTGCACCTTAGTAGTTGTGGAGGGAGTGGGCCAACCTTGTGAGATGCCCGGAGTCATTGAGTATTGTACCGGATGCTTGCCTTGGGGCAAATGAGGCCTGAGTCAGGCATGAGCCTTGGGGCCGATGAGGCCTGAGTCAGGCACGAGCCTTGGGGCCAGCCTTGGACTAGGATACAAACTGGGTTAGGCTTATGACTGGTGCCGAAAGTGGGAAAAAGGACAGAGATTCCTTGGGATTTCCCGAGTGTTGTGAAACTTTCGAATACTAGTTCAGCAGAGGGTGTCGGCAACATGAAGTAATAAATAACAAAATTTAATAAATAATTAATAATTAATAATAATGATAATAATAAAAATAATTCAACTTAACTTCGGGACGAAGTCCCTTAAAGCAGAGAGAGTATGTAATGTCCCTCCCTTAATAATAAATAATAAATAATAAATACAAGAAAATAAACAATGAATAAACAAAATAATAATAATAAAAAATAAAAATAGTAATAAATAACCATACTAAAGCTCTAAATAAAAATAAATAGAAATAAAGCAACAAAACAGTAAAAAAATCAGTAAAGCTATCAAAAAGAAATTAAACAAGAAAGCATTAAAGTTGCATGTAGACACATGGAGTGTGTGCATGTGGTTCCCCTTCCAATGTTTGCTCTATTTATTAGATGGTGAGGAGGATGAGAGGCATTCCATCATTCCAAGGTTCTATCATTCATTCTCTTGGGAGAATAGTGTTCTAAGATAGAGGATTCACTGGCAATAGTACATTGATTGAGGGCTCTGGGGTGGCTAGTTGTAGCAAGACCTTGAGCAATTGAACCTACAGTTGGGTGGAGAGTCGTCCCCAAAACCTTATTGTAGTAAGCAGACTTCAACCACAGGTAAGTGCTACTCATAGTTTGAACTTGATGTTAATTAGTTGATTAATTACATGTTTATTTTGGGTTGTTACACACTCAGCTCGGTAGAAGCATAATACATGGTTGCCACTCAAGCAACATGTGAGGCAGTCTGGATGAGAAAGATACTTGTTGTATGTTTGGTCAAACGATGGATCCAACTGTGATCTACTATGATAATTAGAGTTGCACCAAGCTCTCTGGAAATCCTATTTTTCACGATCGATCCAAACATATAGATATGTGGTATCACCAGTTACAGGATTTTGTGCAAAGGCGAATAATGTTGTTGCAGTACATTATGACAAAGGAACAAGACACTGATATTTTGACAAAGGCCTCGTCAAGAGGGAAGTTTGAGTTCCATAGTTGTAGGATAAGGGTGGTTGATAATCCCTTTCTTGCTGAGAGGGAGTGTTGAAAAATGCAATAAGAAATTCTCAATTTGATCTTGCCTTGATTAAATTGAAAAATTTCAAATTTCCACATCAGTAGACAACTTGGATGACGTTAACTTGTGTGACATGGCTTGTGTTACCTAGTTTACTCATGAAATTCAAGTTGGAGGAGTTAGAGTTCAGTTATACGTGTGTGATTGCTAATTTGTAGCAATCAAGGTCAGTTATATCAGGTTGTTTTCAGTTAAACTAGTTCTAACTTTTGGAGGAAGTGGTGCATGGTCATTTAAGCAGTGGGACTTTAGTCAAACCCAGTGATCATCCATTTAACTGATCAGGTGGAGATTCCAAGGTAGTGTAACATCAGTTGTAGACTAGTCTTGAGTGTAAATGTGTTGCATGTAGTCAAATGATCAACCTAAAGGAATTGTGCAATTCAATTGAGGGAATTTCCTAAATAATAGGGGCTAATTCCTCAAAGCACAAAGAAAGGAAATAGGCACTCAAGCCGAGGAAATTTTTTAATAAGTTTGGTTTAGAGGCCTTTAGTGAGCAGAGAGATAGGTTATGCACTTGCAAGATGAGCTCAATTGAGCAAAGCAATTGTAATACATCTTTATTCATTTGATTAATGCAAGCTGGCATTGGGGTTTTTAGCAGATTGCTTTCCCCAAATAAAAATACTTGTTGCATGTGTGTTATTTCTTCTTGCATATCTGAGATTTTTGTTCTAAATTGTGAATTAATTTCCACATAGCAGTAGTGTAGGTTTGTGTCTTGTGATTTTGATTAAAACTTCATGAGAAGTTGTGTCTAGTCAAATCTTGTTGTCTATTGCAACTAAGTAAGATTAGTCCTTTCCTTTTGTTGAGATGCATTGTTACCTTGTTGTTGTTGAGGTGTGCTATCTACATCGTTATTCTTTAGCTATTGATTGTTGTCATTATCTACTATGACAACTTTGATGAAGTTGATGGTCTTTTTATTATTTGTCTTCTTCTTACTAGTTTCTCCTTCATAACCCAAACCAACTTTCATAAGAGGAGATCTTTGATCATTCTGCATCTCATCCAATTTTTCAGGCCCCTTAATGTGTTTAAAATTCATATTTAACTCATCCTGTGTTTTCTCTAGCTGCTTTCTAAGAGAAACTACTTCTTCTTCCAACTTTTCACATTTTTTGCCTTTTTCTTTTAACTACTGTAATAGGATATCTTCAACCTTTTTGGCCTCTTCTAATTCAACCTTTAACATGTGAAGCTCTTCAAATTGAGGTCCTTCTTTAACATATTTAATTTTGTTCTTTTGTTTGAGTCTGTCAAATTCTTCTAGAGCACTAATTAACACTCCTTCAAAGTCAACTTCACCCTCTTCTTCTTCGCTCGACTCACATTATGTTTTCTAGTTTGAGACTGTAGGGACAGAAGATTCTTTACTACGTTGTATTTACTCTTTTCTTTACCTTTTGAATTATTATTTTCCTTCTTAAATGGACATTTTTAGGCATAATTCCCTACTTTTCCCCAATCAAATAACTTAAAAGGAAATTTTCCTTTATACTAACCAATCCCTTTCTTCAGTGTTTTCACAAATTTTGCTTCTTCTCCATCTGAGCCTGAACATGAGCACTCTTGTTCTCCTGTAGATTTCTTATCTGCTTTAAATGTTGCATCTCTTGATGTAGACTTTCCTTTTATAATCCTCATTTCGTATGTTGTTAAAGAGATCGATCCATTGTTAAATTTTAAACATTAGACATATGTTCAATTGCTAATACTTTGGGATTAAATTTGGTAGGAAGTGATTTCAAAACTATTTGTACTATTCAAAGACTCCTTAATTTTTTCATCTAGACCCTTCATAACATTAACAATTTTATCAACTCGAAGAAAAAACTTAGCTATGTCTTCATCATCATTCATTCTCAAGGACTCAAATTGCATTTTGTAAACTTGTAATTTGGCCAATTTCACTTTATCACCTCCATGATTTTTTTTAAATTTATCCCACATTTCATTAGCAGTCTTACAATGCATTACTTTTACAGATACTAACTCATCTAGCCCACTAAGGATAACATTCACGGCTTTGGGAATGGAGGAAAGTTTCAATTTATCATCTTTATCTACAATAACTATTAGTTTCTTATTAAAATTTGGGTATCAAAGGACAAGTGGTTCCCTAAGGCTTTGATCTTTGGCCTAGGGAAAAATGTCCAAATTTATTTTTTACTTTTTTGCTAAAGTGACTTTATAAGTGGTAAAGTCAATTTAATTTAAAAGTGACTTTATAAGTGGTAAAATTACATTCTAATTTAAAAGTGACTTTATAAGTGGTAAAGTTACATTCTAATTTAAAAGTGACTTTATAAGTGGTAAAGTTACATTCTAATTTAAAGGTGACTTTATTAAAGTCAATGAAGAATTAGAAAGTGAAAAAGTGACTATGGAAATAAAAGGCTAAGTGGGTCTTTATTTAAGTGGGTGAGTTAAAAAATAGAAAGTGGGAGTTAAATGCACATTTATTCTCATCCCTAGATCTAAATGAATATTAACCATTAGATCTTAGGGTAACCCAAAAGGTCATTTAGAAAATAAAAGGAGAAGAGAAGAGGGAAATATAATTCATTATTTCATGAGAATTTGAGATAAAGAGAAGAGAGAGCAAGGAGAAAATTTCTCAACAGGGAAGAAGTGAAGGAGAGCAGCAAGAAGACATTTCAGCAAATCTAGGCAGCAACATTTATTGGCATGCATCCCAAAGCAAAACCATACAGCAGGAGGAAGGCACAGAAATTGAGGAAGAGGGACATCAGCAAGGGCACGAATTACGAGGCAGATTTGGGCACAAATTTTTGAGGCAGTCATACTACAGAAATCCATACGGTTCGTACAACAAGTTCTGGGCACATTTTTTTAGGCAGGTCGTACAACATTTAATATTTTTTTATTGCTGTAAAAATTTTTGTTTTGGCTGTTTACTGATTGACATGATTTTCGAGGTGGAGTTCAAGCATGGAAATCCAGATAAGTTGTAATTTGTGGTTGTTGTAATTTTTACTATGTATTTCAGTTTCTCTGTAAAAGCATTTTAGAAATAAAGAAGAGCTCTCAAATTGGTTTTCCCCAAGAGTTGTAGGGGGTTTTTCCAGGGTCACATTGACCAAAAATTACTGTTTTATTTTATGTGTGTGGTTGTCATAATTTTGTTGTGTTTTATTTCTGCAATTTCAGCAGTTGTGAAATCTCTAAATTTGTGTTTTTAGAAAATATTGTCATTTCCAGATCTTAGAATTTTTATCACGCTTGGATTTAAAACTAAATGCATGGAGTGATAAGGAAAACTGATAATTGGAGTGCGGGTTGAAATTTCTTCCTTTATCATACCCATCCTCTATTGCACCCCAAACATCTACTCTAAGGAACATCAAATATGTTCACATTCTAACTTTCCATAAAGTATAGTTGGTACCATTAAATAAAGGAGCTTTGTTTGTAGAACACCCTTCTTGACTAGCCATTCTTATAACTTAGATCTTCCTTTTAGCTGTTAGGCCGATACATAAGGAACTAACTCTTATACCAATTGTTAGAAACTAGGAAATTATAAGAGGGAGGTGAATTAGTAATTGTGTCTTTTAACAATGACCAATTTTAAATTATTTTAGCAACCTTTTAACCTTTTCTTTAACAATTAACATAGTTATATAGGTGTTCACCAATTAACCATGAATTCAAAGGCAAACAGACAAGCAACATATGCAACACATGTAGACACTAGATATAAGTGGAAACCATAAAGGGAGAAAACAGTGAATTTTGTTGTTGTGATGTAAATGCAAGCACCCACTCCCTTTTTACATCGGCTTTTGTAGGCACCAACCTATAAGAGGCTTCAACCTCTCTTTTATTTTGCAAGCTACAACTTGTTGGAAGCACCCACTTCTACTTCTTATAGGGCCCGACCTATTATTTTTCAGGCTACTACCTAAAAGGGGACATTAATCCCCTAACAAATTTAAAATTTACTTTGCTGGTTGACTTGATTTTTAAATTTTGAATTCCTCCTCATCTCTATTGTGCACTCTAGCTCTACTCCTTTACAATTGTTTATCTCCTTTGCTCCTCTATCTTAATTCTAGTTTTCACTTCAACTTCTCTTTCTCTCTATATTTCTCTCTCTTGCTAGGCAAATGTCAAACCATGTATCTCAAAATTCAATTAAACAACAATTATGCATTCCAAAAATCCATCTTTATATGACTCATTGTATGTCTGTATTCCAATGCAGTGATTTGAAATTAAAAGGTGGTCCACCCATTCGTTTCACATTCTTCTCAAAGTTGGAATCAATATTTGCATAAACAAATTCCTAGCAAGGAAATGAATAGTCTTCCAAATGAATAGTATTCCAAATGTCTATTTTTATTCCATATGCCTAGCAAGAAAATAAATAGTCTTCAACCTTTGAAATTATGGGTAAGATACTTGGAAAGTCACACCTACAGCGACCTTAATATCACACTGAATATTTTCATGTTGTGCAAATCATCACCTCCTATTTGATGTAGGAATTCAAATCACTTATACGTAAAATTATGCCAGTTATTCCATATCAAATTTCAAAACTCGTCCTCCATTGTAAACTTGGAACCTATGGCTATAATAAAGTTTCCATTGAAACAAAGCAATATGGACCAGGGTAGGATTAATATGCTCTAGAAGGAAAAACTATTCACAAATATCTTCATAATGATTCCTATCCATGTTTGAAAATTGTTATTGAAAAATATCCAACATTTAGATCTTCTTCCAAAAACTAAAAATCTCCTTTGTAAATGTCTTATATTACCCCAAAGTCTGTTTTCTTGCAATTACCTTGAGCTTTCTGTAACACCCCCCCCTAGGTCTACCCAAAGTAACCATGCCAATCAGGGTAAACATGAGAAGAGAGGCCACTATGATCAAATTCGACCTCCTATGTTACCTTAAGGAAGTGGAATCGATGGAACATCAGATATATTCATCCAACATCATCAACAAAACCCTCAGGAGACAAGTCAACCACTCAAATAGCCTGTCCTTGGGTCCCACTGCTTCTTTACAACTCTTAGGCCATAGTCACTCTCATGCTATGGGCAAGGGAGTGACCAGAAACCCAAAATCGCTCTCACAAGCCTGCTTGCCAGCAACTGTGAACCAAAATTTCTAGTTTTGTGCCAGCGACCTCGGGATTTAAGCCACTTTTCGAGGCCAGAATCATGGCCTCTACCCAGAAATTGTTGTAACCTCCAAAATTCATTAAAATATGATAACAATGTTGATCAATCAAAAATCACCCTCGGGACTAGGCCTGAGCATCCCTAACCGAGACTGACATTCTGTTAAACACTTGGCATTAATGCAACCTACAAGTCTAGGATAAAAGACAAAGCATAAATGAATAAAACAACTTATGAAACATAACTAAAAGGATCACCTCCTTCTCCATTGAACTACAACATCATCAATTAGTTGTTGCATCCATCCATTTAACAGTTACAAGTAAATAAATGAAATAACCATGACATAAACCAATCATCTAACGATGCTTATAACCAACATTAAACCATGTAAATATCATAGATATGACAACCATAAAATCCATGTATAAATCAATGAAAAAGTAAGAGTACTTAGCTTTTATTAATCAAAGGAAAATCTGACTAGGTTCGGCAGTTCCACGTACCACCCGACCATAGACATGGTTGAACTAAATCTCTTTTTCAGCCAGTCACCCTCGTGCCATATTCCAAGCATGAATGTGGGATCTCAAAGAACAACCAATCTGAGAAAAACCAAGGGAATCCAGAGGTTAAACCACCTTCACCCTCATCAAACCATGATCACACTAAAACCGGTGCTCCGATCACAATCGAACAAAATTGGGAATGCCATCCAGAATTCATCACTATCATTGAGGAATTTTCCATCTCCTTGCCCCTCAGGCTTTACCACAATCCAATCCCAGATCACTAGGCCCTAAACTGAGACCAGTCTCTCAGGATTTACCACAATCCAAACCCAAACCACTAGGCCCTAAACTGAGACTTCTCCCTTAGGCTTTACCGTGTATCCCACAAAAACCGGTCAAGGGATTCCTAGGCCTTTGGGAATGGAACTTGAGAATACCTCTGCCCCAGATTCCAAAATCCATTTGGAAAACGAAAGCTCAAAACCGAAATAAACAACCCAACATACCATGGCATCTGGAAAAAGTCTAGGCTAGGCTGAAATCCACTGTCATAACCCAACAAACCCATGCCACCGACAACAAGAGAACCATACGCCAACATGAAAAGCTATGCATGTCCAAACAAGTTAGGAAATCACACATGCACAAGGTTACCTGCAAGTATTCATGTTGAAGATGCTTGAGTCCTTCTTTCCTTTCCTTGATCCTTGCTTGCTTTTCCTTTCCTTGCTCCAAACTAGAGTGCTCCAAGAAAACTCTAAGTGACCAAGCATATGAGAGAGAGAGAGTAATGGGAGAGCTCCAAACTTTAAATGACAAAAGGTTTCACTGACTGAACCTGAGCCAAGAGCCTGCCAACTGATCCTCAGAAGCCTTTTTATCAATGAGGCCTCTAAGTTATTCATTTTCCATTATTTTCCTTCAATTTCCACCTCACATGCAACCTGTGACCTTTTACCTTCCTTTTCTCCTATTTTCCTTTATTTTCATAAATAAATGTGCCAAAAATGCCTTTATCTTAGCCTTTGCCAATTTTCCTTAGCTAAAACACACATCCTGTGATACCCACTAGGATATGTTTGCCCAACATTCAGCTTGGAATACGTGTCCTTACCTGTGGTCTTATTTTTGCCTTTATTTACATTATTACAAGGATTTTTCACCAGGGCTGTTACAGAACCCTCCCCTTAGGAAATACCATCCTTGGTGTTAAACCACACCAAGACCTCAGCAAGATTGCTGAAAAGAAAACATACTTCCCATGGAGTTTTATAACTTAGCTTGTTGCGGTATTTACAATGAAAGACCTTCTCAAAAGCAAAATATCATGACATCATGACCATATAAAAATCATACCACATACTGGAGCTTTATAACACAGCTCATTACAATATTTACAATAACCACATATACAAATATGCACATTTGCTAAACCAACAAATAAAAGGATACGATGCATGTATCAATCAACAAGGGAATCCAGAGGATCACACCTCCACCCTCAAAGTAATACTATAATTCACCTCCTTCCCATGAAGTCTAGAATCCACTACCACAGTCAAAGTTTCATCCAATGTCTAGCGCTACAATCATGTGCCACATCTCACCTCAACAAACAGTTACCAGCTCATTGTTCCAGGGCGCACTCCCAATGTGCATCCGATTCCATCTAGCAATACTCATGACCAAAAACAATATGTTTGCGATCTTCCCTTCTCTGCTACACAATCCCTCGAGAAATCTGGTCACCCCCTTCCATGCAATCACTCACCTTCCAAGTTCCTCGGAATCCCCTATCCCGGGAGATCCATCCCTTGGCAAGGCTTCCTCGCATTAGAAGATACAAAACCAAGGGATATACCTGCCTCAAAACCATCATACTAATCATAGCATGCTCATGGAAATCAATGGACATTATTGGGTACCAGTGTCCCACAATGGCCATGCTCCTGAAGTGTTTTACAGCATACTGCTACATGTTCCAATTTCAACCACCCAACTGGGCATGTTCATGCATTCCTGTTCCAAGCACATAATTCCATTAGATTCAAATAAATTGAAATAACCTCAAATCATACCTCATTGGTAGCTCGTCAATAAGGTACACTTGCAATTATGTTCACTTCCCGCACAACAAGTCAAACTAACTTTTTGATCAAAATATCATGTATAAACATATCACATTTGATTAGGTCAAAACACAACCATCATAGATCAACATCATAAATCACATGTAATCATCATAAACTAGAATCATAGATCACATATAATCGTCATATACCATAGTCATTAGTCACATGCATAATAAAACTGCAATAAAAATGTTGATACTTATCCTTTCATCAATCCTTAGCTTCTACCTTTGTATTTATTTTGTATCCACTTTGGATCAGTTCCCACACCAAATAAGCACCCAATGTCTTCTCCTCAACCATGTGCACATACACATAATGTGCATCACACACACACACAACTACACATGTCATACAACACCATGCAATACATGCATCTACACCAGTACCATATGTACCACATGTACACTGCAACCACCTGCACAACTTGTGCACAACATCACATGTGCACGACACCACCGGCACAGCGTGTACACAATGCCACATATACACTGCACCATTTTACAATGTGTACACAATACCAAATTTACACAGCATCACATGCATGACATGTGCATGACACTGCATGTACATAGCATCATATGCACGACATGTACACATCACCACATGCACACAGCATCACATGTACAACATGTACATGGAACCACATGCTCCCAACACCACTTGTACAATCATGCACACAACACCATATGTATAACATGCATAGAACACCATATGTACATAGCATTGCATATCCAACATGTACATAACATCATCTGTACACATCATTGCATATCCAACATGTGCACAACACCATATGCACACAACATTGCATATCCATCATCTACATACAATCATCTATACCCAGCACTGCATATGCAATAATCGCACAACAATATCTATACCATCCTGTACATAACATTGCACAAACAACATGTACACACGCTATGTATACACAACACCACATGGGCACAATATCATAGATGTAACATGTACAACACATACAACATATGCATTATAATAGTGCCTCACATCCAAAAGCACATTGTCTCTACCAAGAAACCTTGCTCCCAGTGTCTTATATATGTTTGTCCCAACATGTCGCAAACCACACTACTTTCATTTTGTTGATGTATTCCACATTACTTGTCATAAACATAGGCATACTAGAAGTATACAATATCAATTCATATCCACATGATATTGACCTCGTATATTTGTCGTGACTACTCTTCCCACTTGATTCCTCATGAACTAGGAATCTCTTCATTCCATTCACCTGCATAACAAATCATTCCTCCATAAGAACGATCCCTAACAACCCTATCAGAGAATGACATAGATACATAGGTACATACATATATAATCATTAGCATAAAACAATCATCATCCTATTAGACAACGACATACATGCATACATGTATACATATATAAATATCACTATAATCATGATCGTAAAATAATTACCAGATAACATAAGGTTTAAGTTAAGAGAACTTCCTTTATTCATGCAGACCATGCACAATATTGAGAAAAAATCGTTCCCAACATAACTAAGGAACCTGACACCTCATATACATTTACTTTTCATGTTTGTAATGCCATCATCCATCTACCACCATAGACCCAACCAATCCAATCAACTGTCGTAGTTTTACCTTCCGTTGTGCTTACTCATGCACAAAGCTTCATCTGAGTCTTACCTTATCTATTAGGTACCACACAGCTCTCCCAGAGCTCCATTAACTTCCTTCTTTCCAAACCACTTCCCAAGACTCAAAACAAAAAATGCAACCCAAGAAACAAACAAGAAGATCATGAAAACCCATAACAACAATATGAAACAACAACAAAGTGGCATAGCTATGCACCAAACACATGCAAAATCACAAATCAAGAGCAACAATCTCAAAAGACCAAAAACATAAGACTAATAACAGACACCATCACTCAATCCCCATGGTTCCGAGTGCTTCCAAAGGAAATCTCTCTCTCTCCATGGCAATCTCTCTTGCCATGCAACTTCCTGCATTATACTGCCATAAACACATAATGTCAGTGCGTAAATAAACATAACAATACATTAGTTACCTTATCTTGTCATGCCAAGCTTGCTGCCTTGCAACTGAACACATCCACAAGATTAGCTAATATACCTATCAAGTACATGTTCATGAATCTAGCACATATCCACATAATGTCAACAAAATCAAGGTTAAGCACACTCCCTGTATGCAAAACACTCATTTGTTTGAAATTAGGGTTTCCAAACCTAGCCAAAGAAATTCTTGCCCAATTCCTTTCTTTTACCTTTTTCTTTGTTGCAATCGAGGCTTACTATGCATACCCAATTGTTAGTTATATAAACACATCAACTCTTACCTTGTCACGCTGATACCAAGCATGTTTCCTGCAACTGCTCACACATGTCAACCACATGTTCCACATATCAGGACAATCATATCTATCAATTCGAAATCAACTAGCAATGATGTCATAATCCATAGTCAACTCATAGTCATCAGTCATAATACATAATGCTACAACTATCACCTATCATACTCAAATACATGTCAACTATCTCAACTCATATGTATTAGCACAATCAACTTAAAACAAGATCATTTGAACGCATACTCATATTATGCAACTCATCAAACGTTCAACCAACTTGCTACATACCATGTTAAATAAATCAACTAGATGACATAATCAAGCATTCAGGTACTAAATACACAATCTAATCAAACTCGTACCTTATTGTGTCTCAGGGGAGGCTATCTTGTCTTCACAATCAATCTAGTTAGCATGATATAACTTGACAACATATCAACTCAAACATAAATAAGATCATGATATCCAAAATAGTCACTAGCTAACATGTTTACATCATAACTCATACACAATTATCATTCACACATATGCAAAGTCCATCTAGTTTAGTACAACACCATATCACAAATATGTCGGCTCATGCCTGAATATCGTAACCATAACCATATGATAGGCCAATCCAATTTAGCAGGATACATATAACATCAAGGTATAAATGTTATAACCATAATCATCAAGCTAACTATCATTCTCATCAACAACATATAACCTAATCTTCAAGCTACCTGTCATATAACAACAAGTTAACCTATAACATACTCTTCAACAACATATAACATAATCATTGGGTTATCTAATATAAAACAACAATAGAAATGCATACAACTACAGGTTACTATCGTTCTTGACTATCCGACACATGTGGATATAACTACACTAATCAACTAACATCTATCATGAATGTAACCATAACATCAAAGCACATGTACCTAGACCTAATATATATAGACCTAATTCATATAACAATCATTGACTTACATACCTGCATGCCAAACATAAAATACTTGTATGATGATCTGCTCTTCCAAAGTCCAATGCTACAACCTCATTATGATGCTCTGCATCTCCTACTCTATCTCAGCAACACATTATCATCATAACATACCAATATCACCCTGATGACCTAAATTGCATACCATGACTTCACAAGGCAGGTTTGACGTACTTTTCATGCGAAACTATAACCAGGACTATACATGCATGACCACAACCATTACTCCATTATACACATTGGCTCACACAACTATCAACCTGCATAAGCAATACTTAATCAACTACACATACACTTAACCGCATGTAGTCGAGCATAAGCGATCAATTCTTGTAATCAACCTACAAGACTGATGAATGTAATCAAATAACCAAGAATTCAACCCAACATACAAGGATGTAATCAAGCTGCATATAATGATGTAACCAATCATATATTCCTAGAAATTCATTCCATAAAATCAACATCAAGTTCCTCATGACAACCTTACTACAACCATGATCAATCATTATACAATGCAACAAACACATGGAATGAAAGTGTAAGAGACACACATGTAACTTACATGCATGCATGACCAACACATTCACCCAAGGAGAGTGCAACAACACTCTGATACTACTCTGTAACACCCCCCTCCCAAGCCTACCCAAAGTAACCATGCCAACTGGGGTAAACATGAGAAGAGAGGTTACTATGATCATATTCAACCTCCTATGTCATCTTAAGGAAGTGGAATCGATGGAACATCACATACAGTCATCCAACATCATCAACAAAACCCTTAGGAGACAAGTCAACCACTCAAACAGCCTGTCCCTGGGTCCCAGTGTTATTCTCCAACTCTTAGGCCATAGTCACTCTCGTGCTATGGGCAAGGGAACGACTAGAAACCCAAAGTCACTCTCACAGGCCTGCTTGCCAGCGACTGTGGACCAAAATTGCTAGTTTTGTGCCAACAACCCTGGGATTTAAACCACTTTTCTAGCCCAAAATCTCGGCCTTTTCCCAGAGCTCATTGTAACTTCCACAATTCATTAAAAACATGATAAAATGTTGATCAATCAAAAACCACCCTCAAGACCAGGCCTGAGCATCCCCAGCTGGAACTGGCATTCTATCAAACACTTGGCATCAATGCGACCTACAGGTCTAAGATACAAGGCAGAGAATGAATGACTGAAACAACTTATGAAACATAATAAGAAGGATCACCTCCTTCTCCATTGAACTACAACTTTGACAATTAGGTCTTGCATCCATCCATTTAATAGTTACAAGTAAATATATGAAATAACCATGACATAAACTAGTCATCTAACCATGCTTATAACCAACATTAAACCATGTAAATATCAAAGATATGACAACCATTAAATCTACATATAAATCAGTGCAAAAGTAAGAGAACTTAGATTTTATTAATCATAGGCAAATCCGATCAGGTTCGGGACTTCCACGTACCACCTGACCATAGACATGGTTGAACCACATCTCTCTTTTAACTCATCACCCCCGTTCCATATTCCAAGCATGAATGTGGGATCTCATAGAACAACCAATACAAGAGCAACCAAGGGAATCCAGAGGTTAAACTGCCTCCACCCTCATCAAACTGTGATCACACCAAAACCGATGCTATAATCAAACCAAACAGAACTTGGAATTCCATCCGGAATCCATCACTATCCTTGAGGAATTTTCCATCTCATTGTCCCTCAGAGTTTACCACAATCCAAACACAAATCACTAGGTCATAAATCGAGAGTTCTCCCTCAATATTTACCATGTATCCCGCCAAAACCAGTCAAGGGATTCCTAGGCCTTTAGGAATGGAACTTGAGAATACCTCTGCCCCAGATTATGAAATCCATCCGACAAACCAAAGCTCAAAACCGAAATAAACATCCCAACATCCCATGGCATCTGGAAAAAGGCTAGGCTAGGATGAAATACACTGTCATAACCCAACAAACCCATGCCGCCGACAATTAGAGAACCATACACCAACATGCAAAGCCATGCATGTCCAAACCAGTTAGGAAATCACACATGCAAAAGGTTACCTACAAGTATTCCTACTGAAGCTGCTTAAGTCCTGCTTTCCTTTCCTTGATCCTCTCTTGATTTTCCTTCCTTTCTTTACTTTTCCTTTCCTTGCTCCAAACTAGAGTGCTCCAAGGAAACTCTAAGTGACCAAGAGTATGAGAGAGAGAGAGAATAATGAGAGAGATCCAAACTTGAACTGACAAAAGGTTACACTGACTGAACCTGAGTCAAGAGCCTGTCAATTGATCTTCTGAAGCCTTTTTATCAATGAGGCCTCTAATTTCTTCATTTCCACTATTTTCCTTCACTATCCTCCTCACATGCAACCTGTGACCTTTTACCTTCCTCTTCTCCTATTTTCCTTTATTTTCATAAATAAATGTGCCAAAAATGCCTTTTTTCCTTTTAATGCCTTTGCCAATTTTCCTTAGCCAAATCACACATCCAGTGATGCCCACTAGGATATATTTGCCCAACATTCAACTTTGAGTATGTGTCCCTTATGCGTGGTCTTATTTCTTCCTTTATTTACATTATTACATGGATTTTTCATCAGGGTTGTTACACATTCTGACCCCTCAAAGTTCTCAGATGCATTATGTGTTCCATCTGTATCACCTTCCAATTTCACAATATTGCAGTTGCCTCTTATGATTTATGTATTATATCCAAGTCTCTCACCTTTACTTCATTCACGAATTGAAAAGGGTGTTGCATGTCATGTTTTACTATTTGAATCTTCAGTGCCAATGGAAGATGTGAGCTTCTTTGATTCAACTTTCCTTTCATTTGCAGGCTGATACTTTTACAAATAAGACTCAACCATAATGCACAACTCCTTCTTCATCAAGATCAAGATCATTTATGAATCGAAATGTTAGTTCCTCAGTTTCATTGACAATGATTTTTGCAAGCCTTCCTTCAAAACCCACAAGAAGCAAGTCAAAATAAGAATCTACAATGTAATGGCCACCAATTTTCTTATGAAATCTCATTCCCAATGGCCAACCATAGATGTACTCTAATTCTGGATTTGGTGTAGGAGGATTCTTTGGATTACATATTTTAGATCTATTAGGTGATGTAACAACAAAGTCAGTCCAACCCACATCAGAACCATTAAACAAACTCTACAAAGAATAGAAACATTCAAAACTTCATGTGGAAAAGCATGGCAAGAAATGCTTGGACCATAACAAATTTTAATAGAAGGTTTGTTGAAATGTTGATATTATGCCTAGTTGAACTGATCCCAAAGATCACATTGAACAATAATAGACCAGTTGTTTGCACACAAGGAAATAATTTGACTAGACCTTTGACCGATGATTCACGCTACTTCATAATGACTTGAGCATGAATGGAGCAACATGCAACCATCTCAGGCCTTCAATCCTCAAAACATGTGTGCTCAATTAGTGCCAAGACACTTGGAAGTATGAGAAATTTTAAACATGATCAATAATTGAGCTTGGGTAGAATGAATTAAACCATGTGAGCGAGAAACCTTCAGATGACACATGAACATTGCTCTCCTTAAATAGGTGATGGATATTGACCCTCATGAGGAGATTGATCTAGTATATATAAAATTGCTCTAATGAAAACACCTTTGACATTAATGCCAACACTAATAACACCATCTATAGTTGGGGTCATCAAACACATGCCTATCTTTAAAGCAAATGGGGTTTATTTTTCCCCAACAAGTAGGCTAGAAAGTAATTCCCTTGCTTTGTCTCCTAACTTTCAAGCATGTTAAATTATCCACAGATGAGCCATGGTGCATGAGGAAGTTCATCTTCTATCTAATGCTATAATTTTATATGATCTTGTCAATCTTTAAAGGTGTAAATATTGGCTAGACCTAGGATTTCACTGTCTCAATTGAGTAAAGGTGGAAGGAGTGTTTTGGAGAGGGGTCAGTTCCTTGGTTAACAACTCTAAATAAGTGGAGGGGGAACAAAACTATAATGCACCATTTTCCATTTGTGTGCTCATATAAATATGATGAGATTTGGGCCATATGACAACCATAGCCACACACATTGTGAAACTTTTGATTTCAACTTCTTGCAAATAGAGAAGATTTGTCCCACCAATTGAACACAATAGTTGGAAGACAATATGTTTTCTTCCAAGGTTACTTTCATTACAAACCATTGGAATTGTTCATTACTGCCTCTTTGTCTTTTAAAACTTATAGAGCACCATAAGAGTTATTCAGAATAGCTAATCAACGAAACCAAAATCCATGAGTAGCTTGTTTCAACCATTTAGATTGGTTGCTAGCCTCATTTTCATTTTCTTTTCCTAGAGCATGAAGGAGATTGAGTTCGATGACTACCATTCCTTGGTTAGGTTGAGCTCGAGGAAGGGTGATTAGTTGCAATATTTGATGACATGTTGTGTCTAGTTGTAGTTGTAGCTTTTGAGGCCAAAGACTTCATGTCTTGATTCTTGGAAATGCCATAATTTTTGTTTTTCCCGACCTCTCAACTCATTATAAAATCACCATGAGATATTAGTGGATAGTCACACATATGGTGATCTAAGATGTAACACCAAAAGTAGGGGTTACACAAAATGTTGTTGTAGAACGCCTCCCTTATAACCTTGTCCCCTACTTGGATAATAACATATTCATCAAATTCCTCTAAAAGGTTCATGATCCAAATTCAATCATTATATTATTTGTCATCTATGTTGATGCTTTAGAGTGGAAAAATTGGATTAATTAGCTTGCGGGGTCATTAGCTTTTAATGTTAAGTTCCAATTTGGAGAATTGGGGTCTGAAAGCTTCTAAAGCCATTTTGAGGCATTAAACAAAGTTTTTTGGAATAAAAATAATCTTGCATGTGCTAGACCCTTTTGACACTGTTATACACTCAAATTCCTTTCCATCAGTGCAAGAATTGTGTTAAATAAAGTTCATATGCAAAAGTTGTGCATCCTATAAGTTGACTTACCATGTTGACCATTATGGTATGAGGGGATGCCATGTTAGCCCACATTACACATGGATATGGGGCTAGCTACATGTGGAATTTGAAGAAGAATTTAGAAGTTCAAACTCGTAACTCTAGTTGAGGGTCGAGGGAGTCAAACCATAGTTGTCTATCGAACTATGTTAAATATCATGTACATTGGGAGGAGTAAGGGCTCTATTCTATGTTATTGTATTTTGTTCCATAGTTGAGTAGAGCAATTGGGAGTGGGAAATTGGAGAGAAAAATAAAGGTGGTTAAGATCTTGTAATAATCTCACAAGCCACAAGTCTTGGGTAACTCCATAAAGAACACCTCTTTCTCTGTACTTGCACAATTTCCATACTAGAGAAAAGAGAGTGGAGCAACCTCACCTTCAAGTTGGGCTTCTCCCATAAGGGTTTCCTAGGGGAAAAATTGTGTCTATTATGGATGGTGTGTGTATTTCCATTTATCTATATATCTCACACTTTAGTTAATTTATTCATTCAATCATAAAAACCAATCAATAAATAATATGATATCTAACGAGAACTAACTAATGTTTCAATAATTTTATCAGATCTATTATAACAAATTGTTCTCTTAGAATATCCATAACCATTTATAGATCAGTTCACCTTAATTTAAATGGTACTTGGGCCTTGGGTTGAAGAATCACTTAGGTTCATGGGAATATATCGACATTTGTTGGCATTATGGTGTGCATCGTTCCAGCTAGCTGATGTTAGTGTTGGTTCATGATGGCACCTAGCTCATGTTGCCATTGATGTCAACCCTATGTAGCCTAGATAATGTGTGGATGTCTTTCTTGTAGCATGGTTGCAGTTAGTTGAGTTAGTATTGAGTTGGTTATGTTGCCATTGATGTCAACCCTTGATGTCAATCTTTGATGAATGTGAGATTTTTTTTTCTACTAGTGATTATATTGTGCAGATTTGATGGTTGTATTGTGGCCACTATTTGCTTGAGTAGAGAGCATGTTTTTTATTATTTATTGTAGAGATTCTTGTTGCTGAGATCGTATTTCAGAGTTGAATTGAGTTAAGCATAGAGTCTTGGGATCCAATGTGAAAATATATGAAATGAGGCTCAAATAGAGTAGAGGAGTAATGACTTCATGGGTGTGGAGCAGTGATTGCGAAGTTTCAGTGAAAGGAACAATTTCTCCATCCAATTAGAGTTGGATAGTCCAATCGAAGTTGGGCAAGTATTTTTTTATCATAGTGGCTTTCAGCGGATGGTAGTCTGTAGATCCGTGTGAGGACATAGTCCCAAGCTGATCAATAGTATCTAGTCTCCTGGATGATTGGTGTTGGCCTATTGTATATGAGGTCGAGTCTCCTAGATGATGGGACTCAATAAATCTATGTTAAAGACATATTTTTCTTAGTAGAAGATTCAGAGTAGCGCAATAACAAAAAGGGTGGTTCTTTGCCTGGTGAAGGGTTTTCCACCAAATATCTTGTGTCTCTTGTGTGGATGTATTTCTGATGTGGTGTTTAGTGTTTCTCTCATGGTTATCTTGTTTTAACTACATATATGGTAATGTTTAATGAGACAATTCAATGTGTTGTTGTTTAATACATGTGTGATTCAATAAAGAAGTTTTAATTGGTAAAAATTATTAAGAAGTCAAACTACTGATTCACCTCCCCATCTAAGTGGTGCTGAAAGGTTTCCAAAAATTGGTATCAGGGCAAGGATCTTAGTTGCAGCTTGATGAGAATAGATCTAGGGTTTGTTGACGAGTAGATCTAGGTTTTTCGATTTTTTTGTTTCCTTTTGTTGTTTTTGTTTGTTTGTTTTGTTTTTGTTTTTGTTTGTTTGTTTTGTTTTTGTTTGTTTTGTTTTGTTTTTTTCTTCAGAATGGCATTTCAAGGAGTGGTTGTCCTCACTCTTGCAAATTTCAAGATATGGAAAAAAAATGTTAAATCTCAATTTTTGTCTTGTGGATCTAACATTTGGAGGCTGGTATCTGAAGGATGTGGCAAGGATCCAATTGCAGATGAAGCTTTGAAGCATGATGCGCAAGCTAGAGTTATAATCTATAAGAATCTTCATGAGGATGATTTGAATAGGCTAGTAGGTTTGAAATATGCCAAGGAAATTGTGGGTCAAGCTAGAATCCATATTTGGAGATTGTACCAGAAACAAGAAGAAGAACAAGAAGAAGGGACTTCAAAAACAAGAATCTCATCCACAAGAGTCTCATCCTACTAGTGCAAATGATTCAACTGATGATGAGAAGAAATAAAAAATCCTGAACCCAAACGTATAAATATTAATGATTTTCTATTAAATTATAATTTTGATGATTTAGATTTTGATCATGTTGAATTGCCTAATGGAGATGAAAATGATATTAAGGTTCTTAGAGCTAATATTTCCAAACTAATAGTTGCATGCAAGGATCAAGAAAAAATATTGCAGATATGTGATGATAAGGAGGCCAAGCTCAGGGACGATATTGTCAGTTTTAAGATTAAGTTGGTTGAATCAGAAAGAGTTGAAAAAGGTATGAGGAAGCAATATAGAGAGAAGGGATATGAGTGTGAGAAATTAGAAGTTGAAGTGGTGTCCTTGAGGAAGCAACGGAAGATGGAGAAGAGCAATGTAGCCTTGGATAGTTTGCTTGAGATCCATAGATCACCATTGGACAAATTTGATCTTGGATTTCAAAGGGGTGAGTCTAGATTGCATGCAGGCCAAAACACCAAAGAAGAACACAATAATAGCATCAAGAGAACCAACCAAGGAAACAAGAAACAAAACCAACAAGAGATCAAGCAGCAAAACCAACAGTAATAGAAAATAAAACCTTAAAGAGTACCTACATTTAGAAGATCTTTTGCTCCAAGAGAAGATTGTGGCAACTCTATTAGTTTTTTAAGGGAACAAAGCCTTTTCATTCCTTTGAAGCATGAGGTGCAATGGTACAACTGTCAAAAGTATGGACATGTTGCAATCAACTACAAGAGTAGAACAAGATTTAGTCAGTGGAGCTTGCAACCATTTCAAGAGCCAAGGAGATTGAGCAACAAGTATAATCATGTTTTTTTATTGTTATTGCTATTCATGTAACCTATTTGGCCATAAGACATCTGATTGCATATCTAACCAATGGAGGAGAAGTACATTTCATGCAAGGTTTAGATCTAGCATGAGTAGTGGGATAATTGATCCTCTTGCTTCATATCTTGGCCATGTGGAGTGCTACACATGTCATAACATTGGCCATATGACAAGAGACCATTTGTTGCCCCATTATTCAAGGAAAGATCGGCCAAAGTAGCAAAAAAAGAAAGGAGCTACCAGAAAACTAGTGAAGGAAGAAAAGAAGCAACCAAAAACTGTGTGGAGGAAGAAGGAGCAACAACTCTTCAACTAGTGAAGAGAAGCCCCTCCCACAGTCCATGATTATTTCTGCATATTTATAGAGGACTGTAGAGTTCATGAGAGGTGCATAACCTTAGAGGGTGCGTATGGTAGCAATATGGTAGCTTGATGAGTACAAGTTGTTGCAACAGCTTATAATGAGTTCTTTTGAGCTTCATGCACACTCAATTCCACATGATCATCCTATCTATTGGAGGTATATTGAGCTTAGGGGGAGTTGTGCATGGTATGATATTTTCATGGAATTTTTTTACTTTTATTAATCACTTTCACTCAGTTATTTATGACAGTTTTATACATGTTTTCTTGAGTGAAATGGATACATTTTTTAGCCACCTATATGTTTTTGGTTTCTATTAATACTTGGTTGAAGAGACGTGCAACCATGCATAGAATGTGACCATTGCTTCAGCCATGTATAGAGATGACATAAGACATGGACCAACCATGTATAGGCTATTATATGCAGATCATTACAACCATGTATTTACCATTGTTTCATCATTTCACATTGGTATTGTGTCCAATCATTAGTGAGTTGAGTCATCATGGTGACAAACATGTATGGAGGAGTATTATGGAGTCATTTTTGTAGCCACATGTATGGGCTAATGTTGATGTAACAATTGTCGAAGAATCTAGGGAAAATATGTGTAGTGTGATTCTTCATTACATGATAACAATCTGTGGGGTATTTTTACTTTTCCTTATTAGCTTATTCTTCTTCTTATTGTTATTAGTGCATATGTGTGTACATAAAAATGCTACCAAAACATAAAAACAAGAACACATGATGTTGGCTCTCTGCTAGGGTCAAAACCTCTCTTCTCTTGAGAGGAAAACCCTTTAGTGAATTTCTCTTATTGAAACTTCTATTATTCAATTCCAAACCCTAGACCATTTACTAGAAGATCCTCCAAGCACAAGTCAAGTATTTTCAATATCACTTCCTCTTGCAACACTTTGTCTTCCTCCCTTCGACACTTCTTTCGGCAACTGTTGCATACATAGGGCAGCAACAATGCATCCCTAATTCTTCGCACATGTGAGTGATTCTCCTCACAAAACTATGTTAGATTGGTCTTCCTTTCTTTGCTTGCATACCCTTCTTCCACACTTGAGAAAGAGGCATTGTAAGCCTAGTTTGAACCCTAAACGATGAGATATATGTGGTCGTGATAGTGTTGATGTGATGACCGTAGTCAGCACTCCTTCACTTGCACGTGTGACTGTAATAAGCCCTAGAACATACTTCTAAGGCTTGTTATTTCTTCCTTCTTCCTTCGCTAGGTTGAGAGGTCCTTTCGCTTGGCTTGGGAGACCTTGTGAGCCTAGTGTCAAGCCCAAACAACACAAAATAATGAACTGCTTGTTCCCACTATCATACCTGCAAATTTATCCTCCTCTTCCTCATACGTGTGACAATTTCTAGCCCTAGAAACAATCTTTTACCTTCATTGTCCTTCCTTCTTCCTTCTCTGCACCTTGGAGACCCTTTAGACTTCCCTTTCCTTCCTTCTCTCAGCTTCTTGTCTTTGCTTATTTCAAATATCCTTGAATGCATTATAGAGGAGTGGACAACCTCTATATATAGAGGTCTATCCCTCCATTTAGGCCGACTTGTCAATTGTTTGCAAGCCGACTTGTCAACTGTTTGTAGGCTGACTTGAGGACTGCTAGGAGGCTGATTTGTTCGACAAACTTCAGATAGTTTCCATGGTGGTGTAGCATGCTTGAAGGAGCTTCTTGATGGTGCCATTGCCTAGGAGTAGAATTGACTTTGCTTGGAGGACTTCTTATGACCCTAATACATATTCATACAAGGTGTAACAAGTCCTTAAGGCCTTCAACATTTCCTTTTGACTCACCTATATCACTTTAACTAGTGCTAGACCTATTTCATTGAGCAAGAAACTCATTGACATATATTATAAAAATAATATTTCTTTTCTTGAATAAATACAAATATCAAAAGTACATTTATGAAGACCAAACCTAGTTATATTCCCTTCAACAACAATCATGTATTTTAGTCATTGGTTCATAGGAGATGATTATAGCAGCCATGTATTTATTGATATATTCGTGTAAAATGCTCATGAAGCCATGCACTTATGTTGTACTATCATTGGGTCTTTTAGGCATGAGTCATGTGGTCATGTTTTGGTCATATATTGGTCATGTATGAGGTCTTATGTCGTTGCTACAACCATGTATGTACAATGTTATATGTCATTAAATCATGGTCTTATGGATTCTTGGTCCATATGGTGCTTCTATTTGTGGAAAGGAAGTATTGCTTGCAGCGGAAGCGGTTCATTGCTGGTTGGTGTTTATTTTGGTGATGACATATGTTTAGGGGGAGCATTATTAGTTCCTATTTACTTCAGCCATTCATTGTTGGCATTATGATCCGCTTGGAGGTGTTCATGGTGTGCCCTATGTTATGCCTTGATTGTTAAGGCTCTTGATGTCATGATATGAGTTGAGAGTTGATGATGGTTATTGATTTTGTTGTTATGTGGTTTCCATGTGGAGAGTGTTGGTTGGTGCCTCATGTGCATATTGTGATTGATTTTGCTTATGGTTGCCTCATGTTGGCATATTATTGTTGCTACTAGAGGTTGTTGGTTGATATGATGCTTTGAATGATGATTGGTTTATTATGTTGTTTGTTGCTACTAATATGAGAGGCATGGATGATTGTTGATGTACATTATTTTTCAGCCATATGGAGGTCTGATGCTTCAGTGATTATGTTTCACTTTTTGCTGCCTTATCTGATGGAGTTGACCCTTTGCCTTTGATGTCAAAGAGGGAGTGATAGAGGAGATTGGTCTGGAGTTTGTGTGTGGTTTCCATCAATGCCAATGGGGGCGATTGTTGGAATTATGGTGTGCATGGTTCCAGCTAGTTGATGTTGGTGTTGGTTCATGATGGCAACTAACTCATGTTAGCATTGATGTCAACCATATGTAGCCTAGCTAACGTGTGGATGTCTTCCTTGTAGCATGATTACAATTAGTTGGGATAGTATTGAGTTGGTTATGTTGGCATTGATGTCAATCTTTGATGATGTAACTTGATGATAGTATGGTGTTCATGGAGGTGTTACCTTATGTTGCCTTGATGATGATGTTGCAGGAATATTACAGTGGTACATGTATTCTTGGTATTGGTATGTGTGTGTGGAGCAGGTTGGAACATGACATTACCTTGGTGCAAATAGTCTTGGTATTGACGTAACCATGGTATTTTCCTATAGTATTGGTTTGGAGATTACCATGGTACATGAGTCCTTGGTATTGACAAAACCATGGTATTTTCCCGTGGTATTGGTTTGCAGATTACCATCGTATATGTGCCCTTGGTATTGACATAACCAAGGTATTTGCATGTGGTATTGGTTTGGAGATTAGCATGGTATAGGAGTCCTTGGTATTGGCATAACCATGGTATTTGCCTGTGTTATTAACTTGGAGAATTGTTGAAGATATTTTGGTCTTCACTTATGTAAAAAAATAGTGTTATTGCTTGCATATTCTTTAGTGTGTGAGAGCATGTCATTGAGAGGGCATTGATATAGAAAATTGATACCTATAGCTGCTCAGACATAGTTGCAAAAATATTTTTAGAATTTTGTATGCCGGAACTAGAGATAAGTAGTAGAGTCTGTTTAGAGAGAAACTATTTGTTTTGCGGGATTGTTGATGCATATGAAACAATGCCATTTTGTTTTATGCTGCAGATAGAATGAGGACTTGTTGTTATGGTTGAGTGTGAGATTTATTTTTGCTACTGGGGATTATTTGTGCAGTTTTGATGGTTCTATTGTGGCCACTATTTGCTTGAGTAGAGAGCATGTTTTCGGTGGTGTTTTGGATTATTTACTACAGAGATTCTTGATGTTGAGACCATATTTCAGAGTTGAATCGAGTTGAGCACGTGGCTTGAGATTTAGTGTGAAAATATATGAAACGAGGTCCGCATAGAGTATAAGAGTAGTGACTTCATGGGTGTGGAGCAATGATTACAATTTTTCAACAAAAGGAGCATTTTCTCCATCCAATCTGAGTTGGATAGTCCAATCCGAGTTGGGTAAGGATCATTGATCGTAGTGGCTTTCAATAGATGGTAATCCTTAGATCCGTGTGAGAACAAAGTTTCAAAATGATGAATAGTATTGAGTCTCATTGCAGATTGGTGTTGGTCTGTTGCAAATGAGGTCGAGTCTCCTAGCTGATGGGAGTCAACAAATCTATGTAAAAGACCTATTTTGCTTAATAGAAGATTCATAGTAGCACAACAACAACAAGATTGGTTTTATGCTTGGTGAAGGGTTTTCCACTAGATATCTTGTGTCTCATGTGTGGATGTATTTTGATGTGTTGTTTAATGTTTCTCTCATGGTTATCTTGTTTTAACTACATATATGGTTTATGTTTATGAGGCAATTTAATGTGTTGTTGGTTAATACATGTGTGATTCAATTGAGAAGTTTTAATTGGTAAAAATTATTAAGAACTCACTTTATTGATTCACCCCCCTCTCAATAGTGCTCAAAGGTTTCCAACAACATTCTAGGGTTGACTATGATTGCATCAAGAGGGTAGAGAATTCAACCTAGACTAGGTAAGAAGGCTATGCAACCTTGTCATGCAAAAAATCATGAGATGAAACATTAAATAATGTAGGTTTTAACCCCGTACAGAAATTACCTGCATACGAATTCTAAATCACATGAAAAATAAAAATGCGAGAGCATAACGCATAAAACACATATACACAGAGATTTCCAACTGGATCTCAAAACCGAGACTACCAACTTGATTTTTCATTATGTTCCTTTCAATGTTACAATACATATTTATACATGTCGAAGCATCCAATACCATGGACCGAAAAACATCGCGTACAAAACCATGGACCGAAAACCATAGGTAGGTTCGCCCAACCTAATATAGGGTCCAAAAAAAAATTTTCTCGGGGCACTGCCCCGAACCCCTTTGAGGGGGGCTACCCGCCCCACTTAAACCCCTCGGACAG